>JANHGN010006105.1:0-12551 GCA_024605025.1 Megaceryle maxima
AAAAAAAAAAAAACAAAAAAAAAAAAAAACAAAAAAAAAAAAAAAAAAAAAAAAACAAAAAAAAACAAACCACCTAACCCCTCAGCAGTTCAATAATATAAATTAAATTGAGCTTTGGGAGCAAATGAATGTTTGCTACATTTTCTTTCTGAATGAAAGGTGAATAAAAATGCCTTAATTTATAGATACATTCATAAATTTGGACTAGCAGTAACTGAAAATAGCTACTTTTAAGATCAAAATTACAAGGAAATTTTTAGCTATACTTGTTACTTGTTATTTGCTCTCCCAGAAAACATGACAAGTTTGAAAATTCACTTTATCTCTCAAATCAATTGAATTTGAGACTTTTCATTAAAAAAATACATTAGGTAGCTGAAGTGTTTGGTATTCCACTTCACTCTTTAATTATATTTCCTTGTCACAAACAATTATGGGTCACACTCTTCATGCTGAAACACAGGACAAAGTGTTGATGAGGTTTTATAATGTATATTGAGGTTTTATAATGTATAATGCACACTCTGTGTCGCAGCAGTAACTCCAGGAAAGGGCCATATTTACAATGGTGCTGAGCTTTTCAGAGTATTATTCAGTGCCAAAATAGTTGAATTGCAACTTGTCTTTGGCTTCCAACTCTGTGCAATTTAAATGTAAGAAAAAGGAACAACAGGACAGTTGAAAGAAAACTTTTGGTACCAATTAGTTTGAGAGTATTTATTTTCTACACCCCTGCCTTGTCTTCTGCATGCAGTACATAAGTATCTCAGAAGTAAGACATAAATATAAGACCAAAAAGTAGCAGAAAATCCAGGATAAGTCACTTTATCTTGCATATAGAAACAATATGAGTCTACCCTGCAATTAATACCTGTCTGAGTTGCTGAAATCTCGAATATGCAAAATGAGTTATTCCCTTCACAAAAGCCAGTATTTCAATTAAAGTGCAAAATGCCTTTCAGAGAAATCCACTACAAGCAACTAATTAGGAAGCCTAATATTTACTTATTTCTTACTAGCAGGGAGAATGATGAGATAGCATCACCATATAAAGGAGTCAGTGTAGGATAGGAATGACATAGATCTTAAGTGAGTTCACTGCAAGAAAAAACCTTTCATGGGATACAAAATCTCTATTGATATAATGAATTAATTTGCAGTTACAATTTTTACGCTATTGCATTAGTATCTTCAATATTATCAGAGAAAAAAAAATACTAAAAAAATATCACCCCTGGCTTAGTCATAAAACCACATCAATTCAGCAGTAACGCTTGGTAAGCTAATTTTGTTTGCACGTCCATTTATTTATTTATTTTGGTCCTCAGTACTATACTAGCAGTAAAATGATTTAAATCATCTGGAAATACAAATTTATTCCTAATAGCAGCTGTAAAATATCTTAGTAGTATTGCCAAGTATTAGAAAGTCTGATTCATTACTGAGAGTAACTTTGTGACCTATGGTTTCAACTTTTAATTAAAGTCTCTCCATACTAACAACATTATCTTGCACCATATCTCTCCCAATATATTACTTTAATGACTTGTATGAATTACGTTATGTAAATTTATTAGAGATAAATTGGTAAAGACCAACGAAACATTCCAGTCAAAACTGTTTTCCTCAGCTGACTTTTTCCTTTCATTCACATCCAGGGTCAGTTTCACTGACCTTCCTAACTCATGTCCTCTTTTCATGTCATGTCTGAAAAGTTACATTCTGTCACAAAACATCTTTATCAACGTTCATTATTATCTCTTGAAACTTTAAGCATTTCTTAGGAGTATTTCTGTATCAGAATTCTCTGTATTAGCAACATACTTTTATACTGAATGGTTATCTTATGTAGTAGTGGAAAGTTCAATAACCTTTTTCCCCAAGGGAAAAATTTACATATATAATCTTCCAAAATATTAATAAAATCTGACTCAATAATATACTGTTGAAATACAATGACCAATAATATACTCTTAAAAATCAGTTACAAAACTAGTAACCTATTTAATCCAAGCAAGAGTGGTTTAATTTTGTAGAAGTGGTAATATTCACCTGGGGCACACCTGCTGCAAAAGGGGAAAAGGATCTTTGCACAGGCGTTAACAGGGGTCACTGAAAGAGTTTCAAACCAGATTTGAAGGGAGAAAGGCATAAACCACGGATGGCTGGAGGTAAGCCTAGGGGCAGCACACCAGTGCCTGAGGACAGTGTGCTAGCAAAGTACTTCTGTCTGCTGTCTTGGTGGAGATTGGGGTTGGAGATCAATGTGGGAGCAAAGACACAAGTGTTATTGATGTGTTAAAAAACATGGAAGCACCTGAGAATGGTCACATAGTAAATGGGGCTTCTCCTCCCCAAAAGCTGGCAGGGTCAACAGCCAAACTGAAGTGCATGCACACAGCATAGGTAACAAACAGGAGGAGCTGGAAGCCATTGTGCAAGAAAACTATGATACAGGTGCTATCTCAGAAACGTGGTAGGATGACTTGTACAACTGCAATGGATTGCTATAAACTCTTCAGAAGAGATAGACAAAGAAAGAGAAGCTGTGGGATTGCCCTGTACATTAGGCAGTGTTTTAATTGTCTAGAGCTTAACTATGGTGATGATAGTGTTGAGTGTTTATGGGTAAGAATCAGGGGGAAGGCCAACAAAACAGATATCATAGTGGGAGTTTGTTACAGACTGCCCAACCAGGATCAAGAAGCAGATGAAGCACTCTATAAGCAGCTGGGACAAGTCTCCCAATTACTACCACTTGTTCTTGTGAGGGATTTCAATCTACCAAATGTCTGCTGGAAATACAATACAGTACAAACAGACTAGGAGGTTCCTGGAGTGTGTGGAAGATAATTTCCTGATACAGCTGGTGAGAGAGACAACTAGGAAAGGTGTACATTATTCTCCACTCAACTCTGTAACTTAGTAAATTGTTATTTTGAAAATAAATTTACATAAGTTCATTTTTTAGAACTTTTTCACACCCAGAATTTAAAAAAAGAAATTTTCCATTTATTTATCTTTTTTAATGCATGCCTTCTCCTATCTCAAGCACTAATAGAGCAGTGCATATCACAGGAGTGGTATGTTGAATAGGCTGGAAGTACTGTCTAGTTAATGAAAGATGATGTTTGTGATTCATCTGAATTACCAAAAATACTGATCCACTTGGACAGGCCTTCAAAAAACTCCTGAACACATAGTATTGCAAGGATTATTTTTTTTTCTTTTAATAAAATAAATACATATATAACTGCCCTAAAAGATTTAAACTTTCTTAATATGAAGCCACCATAAAAACTTTTTATACTGGACAATGATCTGAAACAGGCAAGATTCTCAGGAATTTTTAGTATGTCATTATAACAACTGCTGTAGTGCAGAAAAAAGAATGAGCTCTTGAACACATAAAAGTTGGAAGGTTGCCTGTTCCAACTCCAACAGTATTTTCTATTAGATGAACTGGTACTATCTTTATCACAGCCATTGCTCACTAGTATCTTTAACCCATCACAGCTAGAGCAATGTTATGACAAGAGCAAAGGTTGTCATAAACCACCCTAAATCTCACAGAAGATTCAAACATTGAGCGCATCCAGTGAGAAATCCTTGCTATCCTATTTGAATGGTTTTCCTTCTACTATTTAAATTCCTTCTACTAAGCACTTGTTGTTAGGATTCAACTTTCTAACTTGTCCGATTTTATATCATGCCCAGTCTCCTCTTGTCATCTCTTACAACATGAGTATCTTTCACACAACACTTAAATAAGAGAAAAATAATCACAACATTAATATCTGTGACAATTTTCAACACTGATGGCTTATACGGTATGTTCAGTCTCTGGGTGCACAGGCTGCACTGGTGCCTCAGGGAAACATATCATTGCTAGAAAGTGGTAAACAGCCACCTCACCTGGCAATCTTCAGGGGCTTTCAAAACAGGCTCACCAAGAAGAGAGGCAGCAGGTCTGTGATATGCTTTGTCTTTTTTCATAGAGCAAAATTCTTTTATTTTTACGTCCTTGGTTACGAGTTATATGCTAAATCAGATACGACACAGTTTGAAGTTAATATAAAAATGAATTTAATAAGTACTTGAGCTGTTTAGCCACTGCAGAACTGTGGAGTCAGTGGAAGTATGCTGATCTAACACAAACTTTTTATCCTAGTCCATATATAGTCTTCTAAAAAACCATAAATGAAAAGCCAAATCTCTTTCCACTGAGATATTTGCTGAAAAATTGCACCTCACACAGGACATAAAATGAAGTATTTCATGGTTGGTGTCCTAAGAGGATTGCTGAACAGGATGTTGAAAAGTTCATAAATAAAAAATAAACATCTAAGGAAACAAGCACAAAACCTTCATTATTCAGATCATCTATACTGTAAAGAAACTCAAGACAATCATCAGTTCTTTTTCAATGCTTTAAGTAGTGCAAAGCATAAAAACAGAGCTCAAAAAATAAACAAAACTATTTGAATCTCACATGCAGAGAGAATTTAAGTAAATGAAGGCAGAAGAAAAATATTTACAGCGGAAACACACACAAATATGTAGACTCCTAATATGTCTAGGTATGGTCCAGACTCAGAGCATGACTCAGACTTATATTCATTAATTCTGATTATAAAGGGTTAAAGCATTATGTATATTGTAACTTGTACCTTAATATGTTACTGGAAAAAAATAGTTAAAAGAAATTTTTAAAATAGACTTCAAATTGTCACCTATGAAGGCATTCTGATGAAGTTTAGTAATACAGTAATAGATTTTAAAATAATGTCTCAAGAAAAATGAAGACTCAGCAATTCAAGAAGAAAGAGGTGCCATTTATTGAGCTTTCCTTCCAAGAGGAAATGATGTATATTAAACACAAGGGATTTGAAAGAAAAAGTTTGAGAATTGGAGGGAGGGGAGAATCCATTCTGACTACTTCTGAACACAGAAAAACTGTAAAACCCTGACAAATTCCTTCTTTCAGACTACTTTGTTACATTTGCAAAGGAAAAATATAGAAATATAGAAGTAGAGGTAAGTTCACATCATAAAAAAATTTGAAGGCCTTAGCTGTGTTCTGAGACTACAGAAATGGCACAGGGAAAATGAAAATGGGATATCAGATCACCTGAGGTTCATGTATTGCCTGCAGCTAGATAAGCGTAAGATCTGTAGTTTGCCTCATTCCAAACTGGTATATATCACTTGGAGCTTACTTGTCTTGTAATCCTCCCTGGACCTTAGTAAGCCTCCTGGAGCAGTGTGAAAAGAGAAAATAAACTTGATCCTGTGAGACATTTAAACAATGTGAAAGATTTATGAGAAATTGAACGTAAATGAGAATAGTAGAAAGAGCACAACCATCAATTTACTGAGATGCTGGAGGTGATTTTAATCTCTATCCCTTCCATGAGCTCCAGAGTGGAATCTGGTGTCAAACAGGTTTCTGTCACACAGTAGTATGGACATCTTTGTAGTACAATTGTGTAGAGATAGATTAATCATGGTAAACTTGATAGGTTCAGGACTATCAGCAACATATAACTTAAGACTGTAGTGCAAAAACTTGTTCATGTTGGGAATGACTCCTTCAAGATCAAATCAAGTGATACAGGTAGTTTATGTCATCAAGGATTTAACAGCAGGGCTCTAATTCAAGCCCAGGGTTGAAGGCCTGTGTCCAAATATAAAATCATACGTGTCCTGGCACAGCTACATAAGTACATGCAGACATAAGAAGCAATTTAGGGAATTTGCCTTTTTGACAGCAGAAATGTAAATAATGGGTTGACTGATTTTTTCTAAACTCTTACATCCAGAATAACAGGAATTGAAGTAAGTTTCCTTTGACATATTTCTTATCAGGGAAATTAAGAGCTACAGATGATACTTTATCTAAAGAGGACAGAGTCATTATTTTGTGGTAGAGTCAGTAACAACTTTTCAGAAAACAGAAATGCACATGTTCTTCCTGTATTTTAAAGTGCTTGATAAGTTCAGTTGTGTGTTCATGTATTGTGCCTTAATACTTATGTGAGGGCAACTGGACTGTACATTGCTTTGATAGTTCATTCCTCTTCTGTACTTTGAACTTTGCTGCAGCCGATCAGTCTATTGCCCTTGTAGCTCTTGTGGCTCTGTGTCATCATTTTAAAGAGAGCAGTTACCCTTCCTCAGACACTGAGGAAAAATCCACACTCTTGGAGTTAAGTTCAATGTCTTTTACCTTGGGGTTTTTTGCACTGTCTATTGCATCTAACTTTATCATGCGCTCTCAGAGAGATCTCCTTGTTTTCTGTGAACAGTTTCAAAAAATCCTTGAGCTGAAATTTCAGTGTAAGAGGATTATAAGGCTTTCATTATTAGGGAAACAAAAGAAAAGAAAAAAATAAGAGAAAAAAACCCACAACACAGAATTGTATTTTGCCAATAATAAGAGCATGAGGTAATGGTTTTTCGGAGTTCCTGGATCCAAACACTGATACCAGGAAGAGATGATCAGAATTTTCTCATGACACTATACTTGAACCTTAGTTTATGAGCAATGCCACCAAGACTACAGAAGACAGCAGAAATTAGCAAGTAAGCATGACTATTTTTCCAGTGTAACATACAGTACTAAGCAGTGCCAATGTATAACCTACATATTTGTAATGTAAACTCAGCAGTGATAACTTTCATTTCCAGAAACATGAATATAGTAAGTTTTATGTATACGGGGGAGAAATAAATACACAATGTAAAAACAAAACAGAAATGAGGAAATGAGGCTGCGAGCATCTTTTCCTACAATGTGTACACTGGCCATACTGAACCTCTTCTAGAAAACAACTCTGAGACTTTGGAAAAGGGTGGACCAAGTGTACAGAGGAGTGGAAAAGAAAAAAAGGCAAAAGGGAAAGAACTTTTCTTGTCTGAAAAAACCACCATTTGCAGTGGTGAAAAACTTTTTTGTTTTTTTTTTTAATTAATAATTTCTTTTCTGTGGCTCCTGTTGTTGTCTATGTATATTGGTCTGCCAATAATTTCTGACCATGGGATCTTCCATAGGGACCTAATAAAAACTTTCTTTTTTAACCAACTCTGCCAATGTTACCAAAACACACATCCTCAGCAAGAATTAAGAAAAAAAGCAAAGCAAAATATTTTTAATACATATTTTCAGTGGATAATGTTGACCTTTTTACATTGTCAATGCCCTGTTGGAAGTAATTCAGTGTTGGCAGCAGACACTTTGAAACTTCACATTTTCATACACTATCACTTGCAAAAATGAATAATTGTTCTATGCAATTGTGATTTTTTTCTAAAAGCTTCTTTTTAAATGCTCCATATGATCATAGTTTCTAAAGTGCAGTCCTCCTAAGAGCTGTCAAGAGATGAGGTTTTAAACATATTATAAAAACATGAATGTATCCTAATCAGTGATAAAATGATCACATTTAAATATTTTTTAAATAAAAACTTTTTTAAAACATAAGCATACAAAAATCCCGTAACCTTAGAATATTCCATAGAATGTCTTTGAAACATTAATGATATATTTCACTCAAATGACCCCTGAAGTTCTCATGAGATATTCACAGAAGCTATGCAAGATATAAGGAAAATAATATCCAAGAAATGTGTAACAGAAGGGAAATTTGCCCCAGTAAAAAACATTTAGAAGAGGGTATCTCACTCTTCATCATAGTAAAACCTTAGTCTCCCAGCCCCCCACCAGACAGACCTAGCTCTCAGACATGTCTCTAATAGAGTACCCAGGAAAAGTAATAGCCATCACACACAGGGTGTCAGGGGTTGGAAGGGACCTTGGAGATCTTCAAGGCCATCCCCCCTGCCAGAGCAGGATCATATAATCTAGCACAGATTTAGCCATCTTTAGCCTACTTACAAGATGATGAGTTTTCAGTTTCCCAATTTTAGTCCTGCAGCCAAAGTGGAAAAAGAAAGAGGAGTGGAGAACATTGAAATTACAAACACCATGAGAGGTGAACAGAACAAGCCTGTTACTCTCTATTTAGTGAAAACAGGCACAGGTCCTCAAACAGATGAGTCTTCCCACCCCAGATGACCTCATACTGGTGGATCAAAAGTGATAACCACCTATCACTACTGCACATCCCTCTTTTAGTAAACTCTGACCTGTAAAATTTAATACTGAAATATGCACTAAACTCTCTCACCAGGAAACACATTCAAATTCACCTTTGAATTAACCAAAAGAAGGGACACAGGAGTCTGGTTAAATATAACCTTTTACACATGAACACGCTATGAGTGGCTCATGGAGCTCATCCCTTCCCACAGCGCATCCAGCCTCAGTAGTGATCATGGCAGCACAGGAGCAGTCAAGCTCCCATCAAAATCAGTGGTGGCTCTGCCACCGATTTTACATGACAACACATTTACATGCTCTCACTAGAGAATTATGGCAGTTTAATGAAACCACCTGGATAAACTATAACTGAAGATGCCCATATTTTCCAGATCAGTTCCTCTGTCAGTTCAGACAGCAGTTGCCTAATTTCACAGCACCACAGGTAAAAGAACATAAGTTTTTACACAGAGGTATTTGATGTGTTTTCACCAGTGCAAGTAGTTCAGTTTGATGAACATTCAAATAATTTTTTAATATTTTGTCATCTACGCAATATAGCAAAACCCAGGAATTCAAAACCCAAAGCACAAACAAACCAGAATTTGAATCAACCCTCATGGCAGATATTCAGCCGTCTGCTTAACTTTATACTGAGATCACATCTTCAGTAAATATACTCAGCTAGAGTATAAATTAAGATAACTATATGAACTACATCTTACCCAATGAAAATTATGGTTGTTACTTAATTTTAGTATTTGATGAAGGATCACCTCTCTATAGCAATGTTTTGCTGTCAAAAATAATAAAATATCAGCTTCTGTCATAAACAAAAATAATAGAAAGAGGTGACATAGATCTAAACAAAATCAGCCTTGCATATGTGGGTTTGGGAGTGTCTGAACAAAATAATTTTCCATTTATTTGCTGTACCTAAATAGAGGTGATAATTAACTAAGAAATATGGATAAATAAAGCTAAAACAGGAAAAACTGCCACATGTAAGGAACATCTTTTATAAGTCTTTCTTGGTGTTACTCATTGTGGTCGAGTATTGTGCTACAAAATACCAGAGTCTGTAAAACATAAATGACCTTGAGCAAACTCTCTTGTCTAGACTCAGCACCCTGAAAGGATGCTGCTGCAGCTAGAAAAAATATCAGGCCCAGATACATATACTGATACCATGGATCAGGCAGTAATCTCTCAAAACTGTTACTAGTTTAAAAATGTTATTA
The DNA here is from genome assembly GCA_024605025.1 of Megaceryle maxima. Lineage (NCBI taxonomy): Eukaryota > Metazoa > Chordata > Aves > Coraciiformes > Cerylidae > Megaceryle > Megaceryle maxima. The sequence goes on from JANHGN010006105.1 coordinate 9,343, forward strand.
AGATATCAGTGGTGTTTCCTTCATCAAATTAAAGGAAAATGGCCAATTAAAAATGTCTCTAAATAATGTAACACTTTAATGATATATAGAAACATAATTAGTCATTAAGATAGGCAGCAAAGATGATCCTAGTGGAATAGCATAAATGCTTCTCCTAAGCTTTATAATCAGTGCATATATACTGCAGTGAGAGATAGACTGGAAATACTGAGAGACACATGACTCTCGTTGGATGTCTTCTCTGACCAGTTTTGATTGTGTCACAGAACTGAAAGTCATAGCTCGTTTTTAACCTGTTTGAAGGCAAGGGAATTTAAAAAAAGCATGTTTAAGATGAGATTGCTGTACAGCTGCCACAGTAAATGTATGTTAAGATGTATATACACAGACACATCTGCATCCACCCACATAATTGAAGTAATTAATAAAATTAAGTTTGAATATGAAAAAAACTAATTCCTTCTATACAGCTTAAACCTGCTGGGTCTAAGTTCAGGTTTTGTGCAGAAAGCTATCACCGTTAGAATAACGTTGCTTTTGATATAGATTCTGTTCAAGGTTTTCTGCTATGTTTCACCTCAATTACAGTTTCTTTCAGAATACCTAGCCATTTTCTCAATTAAAGCCCATAGCTAATGATCCACAGGGGAAAATAGTCTTTTGTTTAAGTTAATTTCTGCGGTAATAGATCACAGACACACACAGAGGATGTCAGGGGTTGGAAGGGAGATCTTTGAGCCCAACCACCCTGCCAGAGCAGGATCATATAATCTAGCACAGGTCATAATCTTTCCCAGAAATTTTCAAAATCTATTCTAATAAAAAACAATTTAATGCATTTAAAAGCATTTTTATATCAGTGTGATGATTCACATTACATTTTAAGTATAAATGTCTATATTAACATATCTTGAGAAGAATGGACACGTGGCCCATCCAGACTCAGTGCTGCCTTGACATGTCTGGGCTTGCCCTATATAATCAGGCCTGAGGGGTGAGTAAAGACATGTCAAGGCAGAGCTGGCTTGCAATAACAGTAAGCTGAAGCTGCTAGAACAAGATAGAAACTGTGAGAAAGTCAACAACAGGATAAGAGACTGTAAGAATGTCAACAACTGCCTTATAAGTGAGACGTGGCTGTGTAGCTTTAACCAATTATTAGTGATAATTAGGTGTATGGACAGACCATGTAGCCAATAGGTAGCTCGTGTACTGATATAGAAAAGATATATAAGCTCTGTGTGTGCCTAAATAAAGGTCTTCAACTTTGATCACATTGGTCTGTGTCGAGTCCATTCTGTGATCTCCCACAAATGTCTCTCTGAATAAGAAAGCAACATCTCTTCATAAACATTTCTTAGCTTGCTCGACTCTTTCCTAGCAGATAATCGGTTGGTTACCTTGTAAACGTTAAATTCAGGTTAGCTGGAGAAAAAACTGCCTTCCCTCAGTTCTGTTTTTCTTTTCTTGGTATTAACCTGAAGAATTTCCAATAAAATGCCATATTTTTTATTCATTACCCCTTTCCAATATATGCCATCCTTATAATACAGTTCCTTTTGTCATGCTTTTTACAAGGGTTATTATGTCTACATACTGATAATTCATTTATGTAATACTATCACAAAGATATATTATGCTAGAACAGGTCCATCATATAATGCAGTTTCTTCTTTTTTCTCTTCATCTAGACATTTGATAATATTAATATTCATCTTTTTGTTATGAAATAAAAGATAGTTAATGCATTCAGCATCTGCTTATTTTGTGGGTTGGAAGATGTCAGTTCTTTTGTGCTATGTGACAGTTCCCTTTCCCTCTTTTATCCTTAATTTAAAGCCCACTTAACAACACATGGCAGTTTTGCAAGCTTGAGGTCAGTGACCCTTTTAAAAAGCAGTGAAAGTATTCAAAAGAAGTTTTCATCCAATGCTCCAGGAACTGGGTCTCAAGGTTGCCACTGATCTCTTGCACTTGGCAATAGGAATAAGGCCTATATTTTTCCTAACTTAATTTTCATTTCAGTGTTAAAATTATTTGTAGATTTAAAAATTACAGTAATTTCAGTATTTGGGTACTTGAGAAACTTGGTGTGCTCCTTGGAGATTACATTTATGGTCTATCTTTAAAAACCCTTATCCATAAAGATTAATAAAATCCTTACTGTTTGTTATTTTATCCGATTTCATTATGAAACTGGAAAGGTACGATTGTTTATTTAAGAGATAAAGTACGTTGCACCAGGATTCCTCAAACCAGTTAGGAAATGAGGAACAAAATATTCTGCCTAGAATTATTATAAGCTACTACATGTGAACTTGTCATGTAGCTCACTTCAGTACAGCTGCAACTGAATTATTAGAGCTTGTTTGGTCTTCCTTAAATGGATCTCTTATGAAAGAATGCATGACAATGACCATTAGGTTGAAGTAATTAAAATTTTCATAACCCAAACCATCTCTATGAATGTGAAGCACAAGAATTGTTGCAGAAAGCACTATATCCACAGAAAAAATAATTTAAATGTGTTTTCAAGGAAATTCATGGTGTATTCCTTGTGTCATCTTCCTCCTCAAGTGAGTGTGACTGCTTGCTATTTCAAAAGTATCAGAATAAAAATAGCTGAAAACAGAAAGTCATGTAAGAGTTCCAAAATAAAAATAACAGTTGTCCTTAAAGCTGGCCATATAAAGCCTAAGTAAATCAGGACAAATTAAAACAAACAAACACATCCAGCAGTCTGAATTCTTCCTTTCAGCGACTATGAAGGAAAAACAAGGAAGAAACTAAGCTCTAAGAATTATTCTAGGGTTTCATCTAATCAGTGACCCTACAAGATAAATGACTTAAACATTATGTATTATAATACCTAATTACAGGTCAGAATGAAGGTGTTTTGCTTTCCTAAGTGCAAATGACAGCTGTATGGTGATAGTTACATCAGCAGTCATCAATCAGACTGGCCAAGCACAGTCCTGACAAGGCTCTTGAGAGGATCCCAGTGCAGTGCTTATGTACCTCCAGATACAGGGTTCCCCTCATGTGACTCAAGGCTTGACATCTAGCAACAGGGAAAGAAAAATGACTTGTCAAGATGAAGTCAGAAAAAGGAACACAGAGATGCAAGAGCTGACACAGTGGCAAAATCAACACATAAAATGGTAGTGACAATGCCAGCAGGAATTGTTCTAGCCTGTGTCCAGACATTA
>JANHGN010006107.1:0-10573 GCA_024605025.1 Megaceryle maxima
TTTTTTTTTTTTTTTTTTTTTTTTTTGTAGAATATGTGACTTAGGGCCTCCAAAATTCATGTTCTGACAGAAAAACAGAAGACAGATTTCTTGGGTTGTTCCCCCCACTCCTTTGGGGTATCTATTCATTATCATAGTTTCTTTCACTGGATAATACTGTGATATAAAGGTTTGTTGAAAACACTAGCTTTATTTACAGTGAGTACCTCTGAAGCTGCTGGTATAAGGAAGCCAACAGATAGATATATGTTCATGTTGCTGTGTATTATCAAACAATTTATTAACAGTTTTCTTTCTGAAACCTTACATTACATTTATGTAACTACTTGAAGTACCATGTAATGTTACTGTCAGAGCAATTCCTGTATTTCTTGTGTGATTCATAGTAAGGTGGTTCTACTCTTTTTAACATAAAATGTGCCACGTGGTGTTTGAATTAAGTCTTGCTGCTAGAAATGTGTCACTGCCTTTATGAACCATTCATCTTACTAAAGATAGTAATAATCTATATTCTGCACTCAGTTTATACGTATCCTGTAATGGTGATGTGTCTTCTCCTGCTCCCTATGTGAGCTTTTATTGGCCTTTATGCCATTTACAGGATGCTACTGCTACTGTTCTACTGCAAAAGGCAAAGGAATTTGTTTCTCAGGTGCTCATACTCCAGGTCTTTAAGATTTTTCTTGTTCCCTCTGCAACTCTAGGCATCATTAGAAGCCCCATTGCCAGAAGATATCAAGGCAGATTTGCAATATTTAGCCTTTCTCTCATGAGTTCTAGCTCAGAAAATTCAGTAAGACGTTGGTTTTCTTTGGACTTTTATTAGATAGGAGAAGTTCAAATATATGTTGGTTTTTTTTCTCTGAACAGAAAGTTGTAATTCTTCAGATTAAAAAAAACTCAGTGGGAGTTGAATTAAATAGGAAACAGAAAGTTGGATAATGTTAATCTTATTCTTTTAGCACAATATAAACACAGTACAAAGTGCTGTATTATAATAGTAATTATAATAACTCTGAAGGAGTTACTTTTTTCTGAAGCTAAAACTGAGCAGCTTGAGGGCAAAACAGTTCAAAATCTGGATTTAGATTGTAATATCTTTGGACATAGCCTGTAATTTTTTCCATTTTCAAATCCAGGGCTCTGTAAAGAAAATATTTAACAGTATTTTAAAATTTGCTCTAACTTTTTTCTGTCACTTTAACTGCTTCCCCCTTCTCCTACCGCAGACATTTTTCACTGTGGCACTTACATGGCTTAAAAGTGAAGTCTCAGAGCATTGCTTGCAATAAACTTATTGAATAGGAGGTTGTTTAGTTTTTGGTTTTGTTTTGGCTTTTGTTGGTGGTTTGTTTTGCCTTTTTTTTTTTTTTCCCCCTTTCCCTTTTCCCATTTTTCCCTTTTTTTTTTCCTTTCCCTTCCCTGCTATTGCTACTCACTTCAGTGGTTAATATCTTCTACAGAAGATGTAGCTTCACAGCTGTATTTTAAATCAGGAAATTGTAGAGGATGAAGCAATAGTACATGTGTTAACTGTGTAGAGGGGCAATGCCTTTTTCTTTTTTTCCTGAGCTCCATGTGAAGGAGGTGCATTCATTACCTGACATACAGTTTGATTCTAAAGACTGGAAGGAAATAGTATGCAGGACACAACAAAAAGATTTTTGGAGAACTTGTTTCAAAAGAGCTTGAAGGTTTATTATTATGTTTGATTCCCAAACCTAAAGGAACAAGGAAATGAGCAGTAACACTTATTTTTACTGACCTTGTATTTACTACTTTTACCGTACTCAACATATATATGAAACCAAAACTCTCCAAAATAAATCCATACAATAAACCTTGTTATGATTTCCCAACCTCAATGCTGAATGGTATTTCTGGTATTTCCCTTGGTTTATCTCATGGTTGGTTACGCTGGTGTGCTATATATATTGAAAAGCCAAAATTAAATACTTGCTGTTTCTGCAGCTTGCTTTGATGTATATGAATTGGAAAATAACCCCAACTGTTCAGTATCTAGTTTTGTCTTGACTTCTCTACTGTAATTTCTGGCTCTGCTAAAAAGAATAGAAACACTACCAAAACCTGTAACCTAATCACATCTTAATCATAGCCTGGCTGCTGACTATTTTCTCACTCTTATATTGTGTTTGTAAATCCTAGCATTATATGCAAATCCAGTATTTTTTCAAATACAAATGCTTTATTATTCTTTATTTTTAATTTGAGCTGTATTAGGTATAGCAGTATGAATATTACAGAATGTATACAAGCATTTGATTTTACATCATGGATCACAGTCCTATGGGACTTGGTGTAAACACTGTTTAAAAAAAAAAAAAAAAAAAAAAAAAAAAAAAGGTGGCAAAACCCCCATTCAGCTAGAGAGATGAAGAACAAGATGGATGGGTACAGCCATATATTTAAGGAAATATAAGACATTAATTAAAGTATGTAGGTCACCATAGTAAGTGGAGTGCTAGCAGCAGTCCCTCTGCTGTTTTTCAGGCATTCTTTGGGAGGTGAGCAATTGCAGGTCTGTAGTGTAAGTGTGAAGGGCAGTCAGGGAAACAATTTTTTCTTCAGAACAAAAATAAAGGGGGGGACAGGCAGGGGAGGCTAGCATTTGCAGGGATTAGAGCTTGAAATTGACTTTCTGATACAGAACAAGTGGTAAGGAGACTAGAAGTTGGTCATGGATGTGAAAATGTGATAAATTAGCCAGTGGTAAGACAGTATCCCAGCCAAAGTAATGGAATTGGTTATCAGTTGTTCCATAGTTATAGTTATATCCATGTTCTGCATGGATATAACTGTATCAAGACTTCAAGCAAGTTTGCCTGCTAGATAGATGTCAGTAATGTTAAAATAAATAAATAGAAATAACAGTCTAACTGATAAAATAATGAAAATGAGTCTTTGGAAGACTAAAGTGCATTGATCAAGTCACAGTGCAGAGATGGTTGATTATTCTGTATGCTACCTTTCCTTTCAGAAGCTTTGAAGCATAATTTATCATGGGAGAATAATTAGAAAGTGTATGTCTGTCGTCGTTTTGTGTACAATGGTAGTAATGTAGCATACAATAATTGCTAGTGCTTTGTGGTTTTAAGTTGTTGGGAAGTTTAGTGGTAATCTAAGTTATGTATTTAAATAATATTTGCTGGTATGTAGTTACTGACTGAATAGTGACAGCTAATGATAACATTTATGTTATCATGTATTGTTCATCAAGAACTATTTATACCAGTCCTAACTCTCATTGAAAGCTCTGTTAATTTTGTTTGTTTGTTTCAATCCAGCATTCCTCAACCCTGCTTTCTCATTGTTTTACATCTTTTTGTCACATTTTTGACCACCAGCCACTTGTTTGTGTGTGGCTTTTCTGTTTGACTTTGTTTTTCTTAGGGGTTGTATAACACTTTATCCTTTCCTTTCCATTTGGAGGACTCTTGCATCTTTAAGTCCTTGTTTTACAGAGAAACAAACAAAAAAAGTATTGTTTTTTTCTAGTTCAGTTATACTCCTTAACTAACTTACCAGTTTTTATATCCAACCAGCACAATTAAAATGTTAACTGGTGGCATTTTATATATGTGACAGGGCCTTGTTATAACACAGTAAGGTTCTAAATCATTAAGGAATCATAAAACAAACCAGAAGTTTGTGTAAATCTCCTAAAACTCTACACCTGTTAAACCAGCCATTAAATTCTGAGGATTGTGCCTCTGCAGACCACATAGATTATTTGTTACAGTAGGTACATAAATAAGTAATATCACAATGATGTTAGATGAGCTTAGTCATGTAGATAAGGAAAATGTTACCATACTTAGTTTCAGGAATGAAAGTCTTCTAATTCCATCTTTATATAAAATATTATGATTTAAATTAAAAAGCACGATTGAGCGAGATAATTTGGCAGAAAATGTTATCTGAACCAACTTTGTGGTGGTAGCTTTGGACTTTTTTTAAATATTAATTTAATTATTTAATTATCAGAGGGAATGAAAATAAACAACTATGTCAAAACAAACCTCAATGTGCTGGTTTGGAACATACGCAAACACAGTATCTTTTCTCTGAAAATGCTGAGGATTAGATGTATCATAAGAAAATCTAACAACCATGCTACAGGGAAATAAGGGAAAATCTGCATCATATGTTAATCTTCTGATCTCTGAGAGTTAGATACAGCCTTAAATTTTAAATTATATGAAATAGCTCTGCTTCCAAAATGTTTGTCATTAATTACAACCATTATAAACAAACATATTTCTAAGCCTTTTATTTTCCCATGTGCTTTCTTGAATACTACATTCATTGAATTTTACTAACAAGAGAGTGATTATTTTCTTTTTTGTAATTTTTTTTTTTAGGACTGGGGGTTTTGAATTAGTACAAGAATTAATCAGATCTTGTAGCCTTAATTAAAAATGTAATATGTTGCTAATTGCTTTTTTTTTTTTTTTTCCTATCTATATTGCAGGCAGAGGCTGATATTTCTACTTGGTGTGGGCAGTTTGCAGCTCTTTGTTCAAAGCAATTGGACTGGGCCTCCTGTTCAGTTAAAGCTTCAGGAATTTTTGCCACCTGCATTGTTACAGAAATTCTGTGAGGTATACTTGGATTTTAATAAGCTGCCCTTTTATCGTGACTGATTTTCACAAATAGCTATAACACAAAGATGTATCAGAGAAGGCACATCTGTGAGGCTTAGGATGAATTGCCTTGGTTGTTGATCCTATTGGTTGCTGTTACAAGCATCTTCAGCTGTATCAGGTTTATAAGCAGTGTCCTAAAAGTAGTCACACTGTCTACTTAAGGTACTTCCTGATGGAGATGTTGGTTTTGGATGGAAAAGTTATGTTTATTATATGGGAGCATTTACTCAAAGGCCATCTGCAGTCAATAAACTTTTTGGGATGTTTTTCTTAGCTGGATCGAAGAAAGATATTTATAAATGGCTTAGAAATTTCCTCTCCTTGGGGTAAGGTAGAAGCTGCATATCCTGCAAATAGCAGAATATCTGGCAGATATTAAGACAGCAGTAGATTTGGATGCTCAATATCCTGTTAGGCTCACAGATGATGCCAAGTGAATTGTCATAGTATTAGTGCAAAAATGCTAAAGCAAATACAGCTTTTGGAAGAGGAGGGAAAGAGATGAAACTGAGGACTCTCAATTTTATTTACTTTGGCTTCTTTTTATATAATAACTAATCAATACCATAATTACTTCTTAGTGAGATGCATGTATTGTTTGTCATGGCAATACCAGGCTCAATCATGTGACTCTCATGCACTTATGGTTCATCCATTTGACCTTGGAATTAAAGCTGTGGTAAAATATTGATTACTGCAGCATATCAGGGAGGAACATATCCCTAGTCTCTGCTAATGCTAAATCTACAAATTAGTTTGAATTTAGAATTTCACTGTGAATAAGGTGTGGACCATGAGCTATGTAAACGCTGGGACCGCAGGTCTACAAGAATATGGGGAAGTTTGAGTATATGACAACTTTTACATCAAAGTGTTAGATCTGTGTTGCATTTTTGTGGCATGTTTTTGCAAGAATTCCATAATTCATGAAGTCCTGCCCTAGGTTCATCTGCGAGATTGTATTTCTAAGTAACTAATTCAGATACAGTATCTCTACTCTTTTTAAATATATGTTTATCAGTTTGGTTTATCTTTTAGATCTGAGATGGTGTATATAGGCTTATTTTTTTTCTCTATTTTTGATACTAGAAATTCTGGTCTCATCTTCTGATGACTAAGTAACAATGGAAACTAAGTGCACTAAACCTTCTAGGGTGTGAAATAAGTTTGAAATTTTTAAGTATGCAGTTTCTGAGAGGAAAATTATTTCCATTGGCCTTTATCTATAAGAAAAAAAACCAAACTAATTTCTTCCATTGTCCTTATAATTTGCTTATAATCTTTAAGGTTAAACTATTAAAATATTCTTATAATCTGTTGATGCTGTTTACTAAAGTACCCTACTATTCTATGTCAGTGTATACGTGCAGGCTACAGGTTAAGGCAGTAGGTAGGCTAAGGCAGTAGGTAGTCTAAGCCCAAGACAATAGTCACAGAATTTCTGTCATTGACAGAGTTCACAGACCTGTAAAAGACAATGTTTATAATTTATATTAACCATGTGCTTATTGTTTGTGTCAGTGCAATAATGAGATACTAACTGCCTGTTGAATAAGGGAATACATTTCTCCTGTTTAGTTTGTTTCTGCTATAGCTGTGAATGTAATGTGTTAAAAGATGTTTGCTTATGCAAGCATAAATTTTTTCCAAACGCACTAAACATTTATGTGCTACAATATAATATCCGGTTCTCTTCTTTATTGAATGTCTCAATTCAAAAGCTTTTGTATGTTTTGAATTATCTTTAAATATTTTCTTTTCTTTCCAAGGATTCTTAGTATATAAACACTCCATAAAAATGAACATCTCGATAAACTGAGATTTTTGTGCTTCCATAAATCCAACCTACCTTTGTTGCATATATAGATACTCAGAAAAAGTAGGTTAAAAATACAGCTTTTTCTCCATCTGTTGTAATCTTCCATATTCTGTCATCAAGACTGATAGAAACCGTTTTTAAATAACCTTCCATTTTTCAGGTTTTCTGACTAAAATGATTTTTTCCCATGTCAAGGTAAAAAAAAGTCTCTGGTTTTTTTGTTTGTTTGTTTGTGGGGGGTTTTTTTGTGTATTTGTTTTTGGGTTGTTTTTTGTTTGTTTGTTTGTTTTTGTTTTGGTTTGGGTTTTTGATTTTTTTTTTTTTGTGTGTGTGTGTTTTTGTTTGTTTGGTTTTGGTTTTGGTTTTTTTTTTTTTTTAGCCTGCTCTAAGTAATATCGCTGAATTGCAACCTTAAAATGTCTGATTCAGTTCAGGAATATTTTTAAAACTGTTAGTTTTTAAACAGTCTTAGTTTCAGAACACTTTATTGGATTAGTCTTAACTTCAGGTTTTTGGGCTGTATAACTGCTGCCATTTCTATCTTTTGAAAGTTTCACCTCTGGGTCAGTGTTGTAGTTACATTTCTGCTCCCAGATAGCTTCTGAATGCATCATTAATTTCTTATAAGTGCATTAAGACTGCATGAGACTATAATTAATTTCAGTGAAGAACAAATAAAATAGCCTCTTTTAGATGAGTTGTTGGTAGGGGCCTCTTGGATCTCTTCCATGAACAATATTCATGAGTATGTGTACATTATTTCCCATCCCAAAATTGATTCCAGCCTTCTCTGTAAATTATGGTTACATTCATGTACTCTGTTAGGATTTCTTTTTATGTTCTACAGAACTGGCTTGTGCTTTTCTCTTTTGAGTCCGCACATAAAAGTAGTTCAGTAATTTATAAACAGAAAAACAGCTAGTGTTTTAGATGTTAGGTGTCTTTCAGTTTTCAAAAATAATTTCAAGGCTTAAGCATACCCATTAATAGTCTGACTGATACTAACTTGAGTTCCTTAATAAGTGCATTATGTTAAAGGAAGATTAAAAAAGTACTGAAATTCAGTTAAAATAGGTTAGCAGTCCTGTATTTGAACTTGCTGGGATTAAATGAAAACATTGTTAATAGTAATGGGATCCTTGTGTCTTAAAGAACTGTCACTGTCCCTTTGCATGTAAGGGAATAAAAGATTAAAGTTGGAGCATATTTATTCTGCCTTAAGTTCAGAGTTCCTGTGCATTAGCACACACAGCTGAGTTTAGTATTGTCAGTAGATGAACTGGACTAAGCTGTGTAGTAGGACTTAAGACCAGTGATGACTGTAAGAATGTTGTGAGGACAAGATGCTTTAATTGTTTCTTCTCTGATTTCATATTCAGAAGTAGGATATATTTGGTAACTGTGAGAAGCTTCACCTGGAAGAAGATCCCAATGTATTAATTGACAATACATGTAAATAACTGGTAGGAATCCTCCAAATATATGTATCAACAGCCCCTGCTGGCCTTTTTGTAACTTCCGGGTTCATTTTAAATACTGAGTTTTGGAATGTATTTGAATAATTCTTTTTCCTTATAATTGCATTACTGCTTCTTTTATGTATTACTCGATCCTTTTGCTGGAAGAGACAGAATTATTACCACATTCCTACTGATATTGATAGCTGTGATCATAATTCAGATGAAAAACACCAATGTACTATGTAGTACTACTGTCTCAAATGCAGTATGATTCCTTAGCCTTGTTAATTTAATCAATTTGGAATTCCTTTTTCTATACCCAGATGCTTGGCTTTCATTATCATAAAGTAGCCAGAAGCAGGAATTGAATTTTATGTTGACTGATGTGCTGTTTGTATACCAGTGACCAGCAAATTTCTCCCTCTTGTGGACAGTGTAATGATGAATGATAAAGGCTAAATGTGGAGGCAGAGTCTTTAATCTGAGATAACCTGCTCAAGTAGCCTACAGTCTTGCCTTACATTCCCTTGCTAAGAATATAGGAAGGGAGATTCTTAATGCAGCCACTTTGAAAATACTCCCTTAAAAATGGAGCAAAGTCAACCTTATAGGAATATGAACAGGAGCATTCATAACTAAGTACTTCTATATGCAGCGCTCTCAGGGAAGGCTTGTTTATTCTAGATTTCTTTTATTATCTTCAGTCTGCAGCTCAGTTCTGCATGGGTTACCTGTTGCTGGTTTGGATCATGAAACAGGAGACGGACTCCCGTGTAATCTTATATCCTTTGCAGAAAGTTGAAAAGAGAAGCAGTTACAAACAAACCCAAATTTTCTGGAAGATATATCACCTTAGCTTTGCCAAATAACAAATAGAATCATAGAATTTTTCTGATTGGAAGAGACCTTCAAGATCATCAAGTCCAGCTGTTAACCCAGCACTGCTAGATCACGACTAATACTTCGTATCTAAAAAGATCATACAGACACCTGGTGTGAAAAAAGTAGTTAGGAAACCCAAGGTTTAGTTCTTGTACCTCTCAAGTAGATGTCTTTCACTGTGAGTAACGTTTTTTCTTCAGTAGATATTTAAGGTATTTAATGAAAATGGAAATGCTCCAGCTGGGAAACTGGAAATCCCAAATGAAATTACAAAGTACTTGTACAATGCTTCACTCTACTAGAGCAAATGTGGTAGTTCCCATTTCCTTGGGCATAGTTGTGCAGGAGTCTTTGTATTGGAAGCCCAGTATATAAGGCTTAGTAGCCACAGACAACCAGATTCCTTAATTGATAGTTTGTTTACTTCCACTTCCATTTTTAATCGAGTATTCCCAAGTCTGACTACTTCTGTGTATGTGTGCACTTAGCTTTTTAAGTTTTAGGGGAAGAATCCTTAAGACTGAGAAAGAGCTGATGAAATGTTAGGAAGGCCAGTTCAGAGTAGTTCCTGATAGAAAAGTAAAAGCATAGCAAATGCCCACTTTGCCTCCAGTCACTGTCATTAGCAACAAGAGAATGCGAGTACCCTAAACTAAAATTCTCATACTCTCTTCTCAGATCACAAGCTTATGAATAGGACAAGCTTTTTTTTTTTTTTTCCTGATTATTGTCATCATTACTTGGGTGTTAACAATTGTGCTGGGAAATAACTTTGAAATACCGCGAACACTGAAATAGCCAAGAGTACTGTCCAGTTTTTAGTTGATTTAGAATTTTAGTAGTAGTTACTTAACAGTAGCCATTAAGTTACTGTTTGGAAGTTGAATATGTAACCAGATGTTTTTCAGAGAATAAAAAAATTATGTATTTGCAGTCAATTGAGCATCATTTGTATTTAGTCCAGAGGTGGTCAAACAGAACCACCTGCAAGTCCAACAGAAACTGGAAGATTACTTGAGATAGCATATGTTCATAAAGTGATTATCTAGTATATGTTTCTGTGCTGTAAGAAAATTATTCCTGAATAAAAAAAATTACATATTTTGATGACAAGTCTGGTGAAGAATGGAAAGACTCAACAATGTAACCCAGGTTTACTAGGTCAGGAATGTGGCATTTTGAGATATATAAAATTTTTGAGCTATGTGAGGTAGGTTTGTAGAATATCTGAGTGTTTAAACACAAGTAGACAAGCTCAAAATTACTTTATACTCTTAACCAATGTTTTAGGAATATTTGTGAACTTGATTCCTAACTTTTCAGCCCTTAAAGTTGTAAAAGCTTAAATGTCTACCTCTTATATGTCTGTGTTCCCTTATTTTAAGGACTACCTTAGGGCAGTATATTCTATTGTTAGAGTTCTGCACTGATGATGTGGTCTTGGAGCAGAATCTAGAAGACTGAATGTTAGTTTAGGCTTTCTCAGCTAAAAGAAAAGGATGACTACTTTCCTGTATGGGATTTGTTTCATGGAGAAGAACATGAATTTTTAAAAATAGAAGATAGTAGTCTGGCTCTGAGACTTGGCTTATTGTCAAGGCTGTGACATACCATCATCTCTCCCTTCTCCCTCTCATTACATTCCTTGTAAAGCTACATTAGCTGGACTGAGGTCTCTAGTGAAAGGACTTGAAATGTGAATTGCTTTCCCCCTAAGTATTTTAAGTATGATTTACTTTGATTAT
>JANHGN010006107.1:17971-35013 GCA_024605025.1 Megaceryle maxima
ATTAATTTTTTTAATTTACCATTTTGCTTTTATTAAAAAAAATTCACTTTTAAATAAAAACCCTCTAAATTCAGACTTTGAAATTAGTTCAGTTACTAGGCAGGATTTATCCATGCAAATTCGTATTTAATGAATTAAAAAAGCTGTGTAAAAATATGTTTAGACCTAGCACCTTTTTATATTAATTTAAAGATTTTGAGGATTAACAAGTACTAAAGAAAAAAAAAAAAAGCCCAGGAGGTTTAAACAATAAAATCTATTCAAGCTAAAGCTGACTGCCAATCTCTAGAATCAAAATTCAGTGAAAAATGCTTTCAGAATATTTGGTAATATTTAGTTTTTCATGTAGTAAGACTTTTGACTAATCTTAACAAAGCATATTTGAAAAATTAAGCATCCATTAAGTAACACTGCACCTATGTTAATCTTGGGAATCGGTGATCTTAGGTATTGTGATGCTGTGGGCTTTTAAAGAACTCTATTATGCAAATATTCCCTGGCAAATTAAAGAAATAAATCCCAAAGCAAAAAACCACTTCCTTTTAAGAATAATTCACATGAATTATTTTCAACTTAATGGTATCTAGTATGCAAGTACATTCTTTTGTCATTTACTGTATTTTGATAGATAGCATTTAAATATGTAAGAAATACAAATGCTTCTCCACTGCATGACAAAATACCAAGTTTTCTTTCCTAAAGATTTCAGATTCATTTATGAAGAAGTTTTCCCCTGTTTAGATGGAGAACATGGTCTTTATCCCTCAGCAATTCAGTACTTATAAAAAAAACACAACAAAAAAACCCACACTCAATGAAATAATGAAAAAACTCCTCCCTAATGAGTCCTAAGTCCTCATTCAATGCTCAGTCTGCTGGTGAAACTTTCTCATTTGAAGCCTGGTACTTAAGGGGAGGGTATTAGCTTAATATTATGTATTCTGAGTTCCTGTGTTCTTTAGCAGGTCCCAGACAATTAAAATTGTTTACTTCCTGCAAAAGTAATATATTCCAATTCAGCTTTGCTGTAAAATATAAGTGAAGATTAAACTTTATTTGTTCTAATAGTAATCCTTAGATCTAAAACTTGAAAAATGCTTGAGATAGTGCATGTCTTTCATACACTGTGGATTTTTAAACATTTGGAGGTATAAAGAGCAGCTCTGCTTTAAGCATAATGTATTTTGTCTCCTGTTACTTTAAATGTTTTTTTCTCCAGGACTTCATCCTGATAGCTTTTCTTTTTCTTAACTTGCAGTGACAGAAGCAGAAACTTTGTTCACGGGTGATGAAAGCTGGCACTTAGCTGTTCATTTCCATCTTGAGTGTGCTTATACGTTTTTGTTTTATTATGAGTATAAAAAAGCTAAACAATGCTTCAGTACGGCTAAAGACATAACAAAACTGCAGATTAATCTTACAGGTGAGTTTTGCTTATACAGTCTATAAGGATGGTTGATTGGACCAATGTAACCTATGGGTTGTTGGGTTTTGTTTGCTTTTTTTAATCCATATATCCACATATCCAAGTGGAAAAAAAAACTGTGTCATGAAAAGTCTTGACTTTTAACAGGTAACACTTAACTTGTCTTCTTAGAATTAGTATGGCTTTGAAAAGGGAAGAGAAATATGCCATCTAGTTACAATATCATTCCTGACACAGGTGTCTGAGCAGCTGTGGTATTATGATCCTTTGCATTTCATATAAAATTTTAGATCTAGTTGTCTCTGTTATGGGACTCCTGAAACTAGTTGGTGGCATGGGGAATAATTTTGTTTCTTTGTTTGGAGACCCTTATAAAGAAGTCTGTATGATGATTTGATGAAGTCTTTTACTTTTTATGCCACTAGTCTAGATCTAATCCATAATAATATAAAATAACTTCCAGCACTGTTGTTATCACAGAAAATAAGTAGAACAGTCAAATTTCTGATGAACAGAAATATCAACCATTCAATCACTTTAGAGACTTTGTAATCATCCTTTCAGAGCCTGTGCTTTGTAGTTGGGCAGATCAAATTGCTGCACTAGCAACTTCATTTAAAATTATGTGCATATAGAACTGTTTGGTCTAGTTTGTTCTGCTAGGTAATCAAAATGGCATAAAACACACACTTTTTCTATTAGACAACTTTAGATTGTACCTTAGGAGAAATTCAAAAACCTTTATATAGTTTTTTTCTGTGGACTTCCTAGTGGAAAGCGCTAAGGAACTGAAACTTGCAGCCTCCTTACCTATTAAACCACTGTATGTCACAGGGCTAGTTATTCTTTTATATTTAGGTTGGAGCTGCAGCTACCCTTGCTTATATCCTGAGTCACTTCAATATTATAATTACAAAAAACCCAACCCAACCCAAACGAAACCAAACAAACAAAAAACCAAAAAGAAAACAAAACAAAACAAAAAAAAACAACCACAAAAAAATTCCCTCCCTCCCAACCACACAACTTTTATGGAAGTTCATGTTCATTTATTCAAATGTTTTAAAAATTACTTTGGAAAATCTGTAATGAAAATCTTGTGGCATAAGAGTTTTGCATAACTACAAATTGATTATATTCAGTGGTATCTGCTTAAAGCACAGGAGTAATTTCCATATACTTGCTTGAAAGAATTCCATGCATTTCAAATGATCTTACATTTTTTCCTATGCACGCCATGTACCGTATGTGTGGCATATTCCATGTGTGGCATATACTGCAAACTTGATACTGTTAAGTGGTTTGTTTAAAATTTCCTTTTTAGGAAGAGATTTTAGGAGGTATTCTTTAATGGTTGTAATCATTATTCATTGAGCGTGTTATTGTGGCATGGAAATTTATACTGTTCTTAATGAGAGAATTTAGAACTAGAAGTTTCCAAAGTTATTTTAGAAACGCATGAATAAATTGTGGTTTGGCTTGTATATTCTTTAAGTCTCATTAAACCTGGTTTGTACTATATTTATCATTTATTAAAAAACATCCTTATGTCACTAATAGTGAGTCACAACCATCAATAATGCCACAAAATCATTTCCAGTAAAAGAGAAGACTTGTGTTCCTTCTTGCATATAAATTTACTAAAATTGCTTGTAATCAAAAATAAATTTAATATCAATAGATCTGGAGGATTAATAATGCTGAGCTCTGAGATCTGCATATTGTCTGTTTATTGTTTTCATAGAATCATAAAAATGTCTGGGTTGGAAGGGACCTCTAGAGGTCATGTAGTCCAACCCCCCTGCTGAGAGCAGGGACATCTTCAACTAGAGCAGGTTGCTCAGAGCTCTGTCAAGCCCCACCTTGAATGTCTCCAGGGATGGGGCCTCAACCTCCCTGGGCAACCTGTTCCAGTGCTCTACCACCCTCGTGGTAAAGAACTTCTTCCTTACATCCAATCTAAATCCACTCCTTTCTATTTTAAAACCATTGCCCCTCGTCCTTTCACTCCAGGCCTCTGTAAACAGGCCACCTCCAGTCTTTTTGTAAGCTCCCTCAGGTACTGGAAGGTGGCTATTAGGTCTCCCTGGAGCCTTCTTTTCTCCAGGCTGAACAATCCCAGCTCCCTCATCCTGTCCTCGTAGGAGAGGTGTTCCAGCTCTCTGATCATCTTCATGTCCCTCTTCTGGACCCGCTCCATCAGGTCCATGTCCTTCCTGTGCTGAGGGCTCCACAGGTGAACACAGTACTCCAGGTGAGGTCTGACCAGAGCATAGAAGAGGGGCAGAATCCCCTCTCTCAATCTGCTGGCCACACTTCTTTTGATGCAGCCCAGGATGCAATTGGCCTTCTGGGCTGCAAGCACACACTGGCTGCTCATGTCCAGCTTCTCATCTATCAGCACCCCCAAGTCCTTTTCTGCAGGGCTGCTCTCTATTGCCTGCTCCCCAGCCTGTATTGATAGTGGGGATTGTTCTGGCCCAGGTGCAGGATCCTGAACTTGCTCTTGTTGATCCTCATGAGGTTCACCTGGGCCCACCTCTCCAGCTTGTCCAGGTCCCTCTGGATCACATCCCATCCCTCTGGTATATAAAACACACCACTCAGCTTGTTGTCATCCATGAACTTGCTGATGGTACACTCAATCCCACTGTTTATAACATTGATGAAAAATACTAAACAGTAGTGGTCCCAGTACGGACCCCTGAGGGACACCACTTTTCTCCACTCTCCATCTGGACTTTGAGCCATTGACCATGACCCTCTGGATGTGGCCATCCAGCCAATTCCTTATCCACTGAACAGTCCACCCATCAAATCTGTATCTCTCCAACTTGGCAAGTAAGATGTTGTGGGGGACCATGTCGAAGGCCTTGGAGAAGTCCAGATAGATCACATCTGGAGCTCTTTTCTTGTCCACTGATGCAGTCACTCTGTTGTAGAAAGCCACCAGGTTTGTCAGGCAGGACTTGCCCTTAGTGACGCCATGCTGGCTGTCTCTGATCTCCTCCCTTTCCTCCATGTGTCTTATCAGACCTTCTAGGAGAATCTGCTCCATGATCTTCCCAGGCACAGAGGTGAAGCTGACAGGTCAGTAGTTCCCAGAGTCCTCCTTTCTACCTTTTTAAAGATTGGTGTAACAAGTCCCTTCTTCCATTCACTAGGGACTTCACCTGACTACCATGTCTTTCCAAATGTTATTGAGAGTGGCTTGGCAACTACATCTGCCAGTCTACTCAGAACTCTGGGATGCATCTGGTTTGGTCCCATAGACTTTTGTATGTTCAGGCTTCTCAATAGGTTATAAACCTGATTTTCGCGTACACTGGGAGTAACTTCACCACCTTGATTCATGCCCAGTAAGTAGTGCATCTGTGGGAATTTGTAATATTGAACAGAAAGTCTTTGTGTAGATTCCCTCTCTTTTGTGAGAATTTGTAGTGGTATAAAGCAAGCTTTATACCACTACAAGGCTTAAATGCATGTGCTATATATATGTGTGTGTGTGTAGATATATATATATCATCTCTGTAATAGCAAGGTATTCTTTACTTAAAAAAATGGGGTGGTGGGGTGGGGAAGTGTGTGCATTTTGGCGCATAAACAAATCAGTTTCTGGGTGGTAGCAAGTAAATTTATCAGTAGCCAGCATAGCTTTGCAAATGTTTTATTCAGCTATTTAAACAGTACAATATAATAGGAAGCAAGTTACAGTGTAATGTGTTTCAAGCTTTATTAAAATCAAGAAATGAGTGCTACTGTGTAAAATTAATATGAATCATTATCCAATATTTCTCTCTGTGAAGAGAGACCTCTCTTCTCTGCAGTGTGTCTTAAAATTTAAGGGTGATATTTTTAGAACCTTTTTTATTTCTTCATAAACTCTTAACACAGGGCTTTTCAATTATAGGGGATGATTGGCAGAAAAGGAGAAATTGGTGTAATTTCTGGTTTCCCTACTGCTCTCTTTCCACCTCCAGGAAGAAAAGGGGGTGACTGCTATTTCTGTCCCCTTGCCAGGTGATATTTACTGACAGTAGCCTCATCTTTGAGCCTTTGTCACATGAGGAATCAGTCATTTTTACCTCAAAGATTTGTATATCCTTCAGAATTTTCAAAATTATAATGAAATTAAGGTCTTGATTAATTTTGCAGAAGCAACAGTGGGTCAACATTCAGTCCTCTATTTCTATTATTTGGCTTTGACAGTTCACATTATCTGAGTGTTGTATCACACTGGTAATAAGCAAGCAAACTTCCAGATTACAGAGTAATTTTTAGCTCTGATTTGGCTCTGATTAGGCTTCTGTTACTCTGATAATTGTTCAATGATTTCTGATTGCTGCTTGCAAACAAGCTGCTAACAGAAGAAGAACAGACATGCTTTTCTTTTCAATTTGGTATAAATGTCAGTTGCCACCCTAAAAATTAGTAAAAGTTGCCAGAGGGTCAAATAAAGAACTGAAGAAACAGGATTGAGAGGAATTTCACACTGTGCTTTCTGAATATTGATTAATTCAGTAGACAGCCTTCATTGGTTTGATGCTTCACTTGCTCCCATGTTACACTATCTGATGTGCTGCATTATGGTAACATCATGTCTGTGATCCCTCTTCATAGACCTAAGTCTTCAAATGAAGAATTGGAATATTTAAAATGATGGCCTGTAAAATATTACAGGATTTTCATTTGCCTAAATGCCTCCATGTTGTCGTTAAGTTTTAGCTGGCAAATCGAACAATTGTTTGTTGTTTAGTGCTAGGGAATATGTAGGGACCTGATGAAAGTTGATGACTGAGTTTTCAAGAGACAATATGGTGGGTCATGGGGAATTTACCTGCAAGTGGCTTGGCTAGCTGTATTTCTGTCTGTAATAGGTATCTTTTTGTATGTCATAGCTAGCAGTGAGAACAGATGTAGTTTGCTGCAAACAGATTGTGCAGCATTAAACCACTGCTAGATTTCATAAATTAATTATCAATGTGTCTGATTTTTTTTATTTTGGTCGTTTGTGAGCAGCTTTCTTGTATATGATGAGATGACTGATTTTTAGTGTTCATTAATAGAAGCTTATATTACTTTTCTGTAGGTGCTTTGGGAAAAAGAACACGATTTCAGGAAAAATACGTTGCACAGCTTATTTTAGATGTTCAAAGAACAGATGAGTTCCTCCTTCCTCACAGTGAACTAAATCTGGCTCCAACACCTCTAGAAAACTTAACAATGGTATGTATTAGAGAAGAACTGTTTTAATTTCTTAAAATGAAAATGTTCTGAAGCTTTTCTTGGGCGTCTGCAAGGGAAAATAATGTGGTGCTTAGAAGAAACTTGCTTAGGATTTCTGAAAGTTCTTGGAAAATATGTGGGACAGTTGTTTGCTTAATATTAAAGGACATGAGGTAAAACAACATAGGACTGGGTGCAAGACCGATACGGCTACTCATCTAAAAGCATGTTTACAAATGTGATCTTCTGTAATTTCTGTATTAATTTCTAGTGCCTAAGAATGATAGAGTAAGGAAAACAGGTGAGATGTTTTGAAAATAGCCTGCAAGGCATTACAGAAATGCACATTCTTAAGGACTGACAGACATGTTTAGTAACAATGTGAAGATAGGAAAGTTTTGGAGTGCTTACTTCTATAGTCGTAGAGTTCTTCTGTTACTGTTATTAAGATGACTGAACAAGTTACTTTGCAATTAAGTGGTCAGTAATTTAATTTCATTCAAGTTACAACTAATATGGCAATGTGGCCAATTTTTGGACTGGTATCTGGGCTGATTTCTGGATAAGCACTTCCTGCTTTCCTCTGGTGGTGAGCAATTACGTTACCACAGATGGCACTAGAAGAAAAATTTTTTTTGCATTTCAAAATAAATAGTTGAGACTGTAAATTCAAAGCTTTGCTCACAGGGCAGTTTCTGTGAAAGGAAAATCTCAGACTTGAGATGATGCATGAGGATTCTGATATGAAGTGGTATGTTAAAATAGTTTGATCAGATTTAGAAGATTCAGAGGTGGTTTTATGTTTTGGGGGAATAAGGAATTTCTTTTTAAATCCAGGAATGGAAGTCATGCTTTAAAACTCTAGCATCAAGTTGCACTACAATTCAGTTGATCAGTATTCATGGTGAAGTTAAAGCAAATAGTACTGTTTATACAGGCTGGATTTTAAAGATTATATAGATCGGAAGCTAGGACTTTTTAACAAATTATAAATTTATAAAAGCCTTATAAATTTAATTGTAATTTATGTTACAACTAATGAAGTGTTACCACTATACTAGTATAGTGCTCTGTTCTAATTTAATTTTCATTTGAAAGTGATAGATAATACTTATATGTGCTAATGTAGTAAGAAAGGCATATTTAATATCATAATTTTCTTTTAAGAGTGGGGATATCTTCATTATCCCCTTAAAATAAAATAAACTATTTTCTTCACATTCTTTGTCAAATCGCAGTTTAGTTTCACTTCTGTAGTGATAAAATGCTGCTGATGAATGCAGATAACCCACTCTGAAGTATATATGCTCATTTTTTTTGTTCTACTGTGGACCCTCACTTTGATCTTGCCAATGGAAGATACTCATTGGAGACAGCTGCTACTAGGAAAATGAAGGCAAATGAATAGGAAGGTTGAAAAACTATTAATATAAAACCATTTTCTATTTTTAATAGAGTTTGTAAACTACTACTGGTAACTAAAAACCAATAGTACAATAATTGTTCTAAGGACTGGGTTTTTTTTTTTTTTGTTTGTTTGTGGGTTTTTCGGTTTTGTTTGTTTTCCAAGGGAAGAAGAAGTAGTAATACAGCTACCTTGTTCTGCTTGCAGCCAAAGGAATCTTTTGTTGCTTCCAAGTAAACCCAAATTCTATGAGCATAGTAATTTTTACTTTTCAGCCACAGTTTATATCACTTTCTTTAACTTAATGACAGACAAAAAACTTGAGGTAGCATACTTGTTTAAGTTAAATTGAATACTCCTTAAACAATTTGTTACAGACCAAATTTTTTAGAAAGTCACAAGTACTTGTCCAGGAGTAAACCCTTTTGGAATATTCCTCCTTACCTTTACCAGGACAAAGTACTTGGAGGTGCTGCCTTGGTGAGCTTTCACAGAATGGGACAGAAGGGACATCTGGAAATCATCTAGTCCAGCCCCCCTGCCAAAACATGGGGGGGTTTCTTTAATTTGCAAAACTCCTCTAAAAAAAGAAAATGACCCAAAAAAAAAAAAACCCCAAACAAAAAGGGGAACACCTGTTCCCTGTATAAAGCATTTAGCCATTCTTCCAGAAGGTGTGTATTACTTAAATGCACTTCACTGATACTTAAAAAGAAATCAATATGCTCCCAGAGGTCCATGGTTGCTAGCCTGAAAACCTGCAAGTTAGGAAAGCATTTAACACTGGTCTGCTTCAGCTTGTCTGTATATATAGAATAGAGGAGGAAATTGTTGATAATACTGTGAGCAACATTTTGAAAAGGAAATTCCCATTCAGCTCTTAAAGTTAACCTGAATATTGATTTTTCTACTTCTAAGTTGCTCTGAATGCTGTTCCTCCTGTGTGACAACCAATATAGTTATAACAAAACTGATTTGGATGACACTTCCTTCTACTGGCTTAGTCAGTTATTCCATCATAACCATAGTAAATTACTTTCCTTTGTGTCATTTTCTGATGTTTACAAAATCCTTTTTCAAACAAGTCTATATTTTTTTTCATATTTTGTAAGGCATACATTTCTCTGCAACTGTTTCTATCTATTTTAAAATATTTTTTCTCCTGCAACAGAATTATGATTTAAATGATGATACGGTGCTTAATGAGATAAAATTAGCAGATGCTGATAAGTACCAGGTACCTGATTTGTGTGCAGAGGAGCTTGCTGTAATCCTTGGAATATGGTAAGTTAGTTCATAGTTACTTAAAAAAAAATATTGCGTGAAACACCGTGATAATGGAATGTTGAATTGGTGAGTTGATGAGACTCTTTTTCCTTTGGCTAAAAGATTTGCATTATACATGGATAGCATCTACAGTTATCTCAGAATGAACATTAGTGTCCAGTTCAGAATTTCAATAATGTGTCTTTAATTTCTATATTGTTCTTTTATCCTAGAATAGCTCCATACCTCAAGTAACTCATCATTCAAATGTCAAGTGGCATTAGCTACCATATAGTGACGACATTTGGTAAATTTTGAAAACATATTTCAGAGCCTGCAATGGTCAACTTCCTATGAGGATTCAGCCCTGTCAAGCAAAACGCTGCCCTGCTATTTAGTGCAGTGGGATTACTTGTATAAATTCAGAGCATCCATTGCTAGTTACAAGCTATAGTACAAAGTCATCATGGTTTTGCACCTACATGTTGGTTGGTTGGTTGGTTTTTTTTCTGGCTTTCAGAAATTATGTGCTACATGTGTTTTGGAAATGTCATAGAAGAGCAAAAAGCAACTTGAGATTTGAGGATCATAAGTTGGCTGCTAATGAATGTCTTCATTTTCTAATAGATAAAATCTTTTTTTATGATGTAGTATCATTTAGCTGGTGACAGTTGCAACAATTATTTTTTGGTGTGTGATTTGTTTCAGAAGTAGTAATGTGTCAAAGTAAAAATGGTGAATTTGATGTAGTATTCAACATTCATACCTCTCAAAACATTTTTCTGATCTGTCATTTGCAAAATGACAGAATCTGCAGTACCGCTGAAATCTCTTGACCAAGCCAGGAGGCCAGGAGCTGAACAATGAGTGAATCCTGGTTCCCAAGTCTCGGGTGTTTTTACCACAGGGGCACATGGATGTTATAAGATGTAACTTGGCTGTAGGTGACAGCAATAACAGGCAAAAACCTAGTGAGGCAATTCACTGGCATAAGTTAACAACCCAGTATTTGACAGTCATTCCTTTGTGGTATGGAGATTTTTACTTGTTTTGTAGCACACAGTATAATATTTCTCTCCCCCTTGCCAAAATTTTCGGTTATTTTTCCCCTCATGCCCCATAAAGTGCAATGGAAGCCATTAGTAGAGAGAAATTGTTTCCTTTCATATGCCCATTTCTCAGACTGTAGCTATTTGAAGATCCAGACTCTTGCTTGTTTCTATAGTTGAAGTCAAATGTGAAGTTGCACATCTGTGGTTTCAGCTGTGCCCTTTCACCATTCGTCCCATCCACTAAAATCAAGAATTCATGAGTCAAATATGCATTGTGGCTTTGTATTTTCTTTATTTCCCAAGTCTTAAGCTTATTTTCTTTTCGAGGCCGTATCTAGATCCAGTGGAGTGAACAGTGTGTTGACATGTATTTTTTGGCCTAGTCACTTTTAGTCTTTCACGCTGACTCAAATCAAAGCAAAGCCTTCCCCTTGCTGAGAAGCATTTTCACATGCGCTTCATTATTTACACAGTATTGTCTTATATTCAGATTATATCATTTATCATTCCTCCTGCCTTCACCATTTTGAAGGAAATTTGAATTGTTTTTTCTTTTTGTTCTCTTTTTTCCTCTTTTCAGTATGTCAATTTGAAATCATCACTGTCATGCTCTGAATAGTGGCTAGAAACTATCTTGACTGCCATCTGTGTATGTACATTATAATTCAAGTGGTATGTGAGTTTGGCAGGACTCAAGGAAAGAAGCTCATTTAAGAATTTTAAAAGAACGAACAAAAAAAAATTAAATAATTCAGTTTTCCTTCCCTATAAGCATGGTAAATGCCATTTAGTGGGTGGGATAATGTTAAGCCACTGAAAATATTTCAGTCGTAGATGTAGACAAGATTTGATATCTGGCCATGTTACAGAAAAGTTAGTAGAATGACAGCTTTGAGAACTGATCTGAGAGGATTTAGGATACAACCCTTGTGACTTAAGTGTTTATTTATTTATTTTTAAAATATTATTTATTTATTACTGTCTGTGCCCTCCCTGTCTATACCATCTATTGGCATATCAGTTTGCAAAGAAGCATATACATGTTAAAGTACTTAGCATTGGTTTGTAAGCAAAACATACTTCTCAGACCTTAGCTATACGAAATTCCTTGCTTCTCTCTCATGCTTGAGGACTTCAGTTCTGTAAATAACTCATTTCATAAGTTGACTTCAGAATTTCTATAAGCTTCCAAAGCAGTTTTAACTAGATTTTGCTTTAGGTCTAGCATCACCTTAGTGGTATCTGTTGTTGACTGCTATTGTCAGCACTGGATTTTTTTTTTTTTTTTTTTTTTTTTTTTATTTCAGGAGACAATTTAGACACTGACCTGGTTTGTTGCAAAAAGGCAGCCTGCAGGGAAAGAAAAGTAAATGTGAGCAGGTTTTTCCTATACATTTCACTTCTAGTATTTGTTTTACATCAAATATCCCAATAATGCTCCTTAATTCAACAGAGATTTTCGTAGCTAAATAATGTTAACTCAAAATCAGAAATGTTTGTGGATGCAGAACAAATTGAAAATTGTTACAACTTTCAGAAAGCACTTAATTACAATGACATAGGATCCTATTGAATTACCTGAATACACATAGTGTTTCCTGCTGTGAAGTTTCATTTCAAATAGGTTACAGTGATTGAATGGCCAAAGTACTATTACTGTATCCCTGTACACATTTTCATCTCTTCTTCCCCCAAAACATTTTAAGAGGATATAAAATATTTTTTGAAGTGCTGAAATATCTTACAGCAGCTGCCTTTACAAAAGTCAAAACAACATCTCATGCTTAAGCCATCTTGTAAATAACATGCATGAGCCTGCATCAATTAGGTATTTTTTAAAAACCTCCCTCTGTTACACTGTTGTAACAAAAGAACAATTTATTAATCAGTAATTAATTTAGATTAAAAAGTAGCAATGTAATCTGTTCCCAGCCAGTTCTCTGTGGCATCTGTAATTTGAAGCAGTTTCCTTTCAAGTATTTGGCTGTTATATTCCAAATACTGAACATTCTGCAAAACTAAATCTAAAAGAAAACATTTGTCTCTTAAGATAATGAAACTGTAGCTGAAATAAAGTGCGTGTTTGTGTGTGTGTGTGTATGAAACCACCTCAGTCTGCCTTGCTTATGCAAAGGTTTCCTATTCCATCATATCCAGATTTTGTAGTATCTGTATGGGAAGAAAGAGTCTAAAGCTGTCTTTGGATCATCTCAGTGCAAGAGTAATGCAACCTGAAAGAAATATTGAAAAAACCTCCTCGGAGTGCAGGAGCATTACTTGGCTAGCACTATTTTTGGTGTGTTGTATGAAAATAACTAGTCATAATCGTATCAAATTTGTGTCATAGTCAAGCGTTAAGACTATGACCAAAACTTTGTCTAGGGCCTTGAATCGAACTTTCAGAGGCTGATGGAAAAACATATTAAAGTTCTAATTTAAAAAATGAAATAAAAATATAAAATCCCACAAGAGTGGGCCAATATATGATTTAAACAATGTGTTGTTATGGTATAGATGCCAAATTGCTGAGAAACTGAGAGAGGATTTTGTTTCCCTTATCACTTAAAACAGCCCAAATTAGGTAACAGTTAGAACAGACAACAGCAGCTCTATGTCAGCAGCTTGGGAAGAATATCCCTTCTCATCACTTGATTGACCATTTTTTTTAACAGGGGAAGGCTTTTAGAAACTAGATATGACTAGAAAATTTTAAGAAAGCAAAGAGAAATGTTCAGTGGCTGGTTATTTCTTAATCTTTTGATGTCTTTCAAGGCTCACATTAGGCATATTATAGTGGAGGTACCTCATCTTCAGCTGGTAAGGAAAGCATCAGGAAGCCTAACTTCTATTATACAGTAATACACTGGATTATAATATATTAGACAGTTTACAAAGTGAACTGTAGAAGCATACTTGAAACAGCTGCATAAGCACTAAATAGCATTAACAGAATTACCAATATCAGGTTTTGAATCAACTGAGTAAAAAAACCAATATACATGTTGGCAATGGAAACATCATGGGATACTTGGATAGGTGAAAGAAAAACATTTAGCTACTTGAAATTTGAGAATGTAATATTAGTTGTCTGTTCTCTAGTCAATGGAGAAATCATTTTACATGGTTAAAATCCGGTAAGATGGATCATGTGCTTACTATTATTTTATCTATATATATATATGATAGCAGCCTTCTTTGGCTTTATAGCAAGGCAATGGCGGTTAAAGAACGATTTACAATATTTTTATAAGAGAGACCATTCTCTCTTTCAAGCCAGTGAGATAGAAAAGGTTATGTTAAACTGACTGGTCAGAACTTACCCAAGTTGTCCTATGGAAGTAAAAGCTACAAAATAAGATCTTGGAGAGCATTAAAGTTGATTTTTTAAAAGGATTTTTTTTCTGTTAAAGAGATTTTGCCCATCTTTACAAACATATCCTGTAAGTGTTGGGGTTTTTTTTTATATACAAACCAATTACAGGTGCCAGACAGTATAGTGATCTCACCATGGTCAGTTTATGTCTTTAAAATCATTGCTACAAAATATGTTGCTGTGCACCAGTACATACAGCTGTGTGAGGAGATTCTACTGGGGAAATGAACTTCCTGTCTTGCTGTTCAGAATGCTCGCATAAAGAGCATTAGTAACGTAAAATACCTTTGCGAAACTTTGAAGATGCTTGTAAAGTGATGAATTTGTTTGGTTTGGTTCTTTTTAATTCACAAAATTAACACAGATGGTAAAGTTGCATAGAAATACAGCAGATACTCATAAAAATGCATATGTGGAAAGTCTGACCTATCTATTATTCATCATCTACCTTATGCTAGTTAACTGTAGTTTTAACCAGTTACCTGAGGAACACGAATTTGCATTGTCTGCACTTGCAGAGAGGTAATATGCAAGAAAGCATAATCAAACAAAACCTCAGCAGTTGTCTTCAATCATCTAACTTTATACTCTGTCTTCAAGAGTGGCTATGAGAATATACCTAAAGGTGAATAACAGCAGGGCAAGCATGTGTTGATCCCTTTTCCCTCCTACCTCACCAGCCTTTAACTGGTGATTTCTTGAGCCTAATCTGGCTTGTTTGGATAGCCGCCCTCAAACATCTGTCATCATCGACTGAGCCTGTGTAAATTTCTTTCATCCTTTGGCAAAGGTGTCTGTCTACATATTTTGTGTTTGCTGTTCAAAAAAAACCTCCTCCAGGTAGTTTTAGTTGCCAGTAGCTTCATTTAGTGACTTAGCTCTCTTATTTCTTAAAAATTCTGAAAACCTCTGCAATGTCCCTCTTTGGCTAGTCCTAGCCTAATCAGATATTCCTTTTGTAGAAGCTATTTTGTTACATGTTTGTACAGCATAAAACATCATTATTCATCATCATAAAACAACAGTTGCTCTAGCTGTCTGTTTCTGAAATTTTTCCAATACTGAATTACTGCTTTTGAAGTGAAAGATTCAGAACAGAATATACTATGCATGAGTGGACAAAGAAAGGCTTTATGTTATATTTTATGTAGGCTTTGTTATTGATTTATGTACTTTACGTAGTACACCCTAGAACATTATTCTCCTTTACTTTCTTAATCTGATTTCCCTTTTTAAGAGCTGCCTAGTACTGAGCTAGTGTTTTGATGTAGCTGCAGTGCTCCTTAACAGAAATGGACAGATCAGAGCGCGTAATTTTTGTGAATCTAGGACTGTGTTTCCTATTGTGCATTGTTTAGTGGTTTTGCTTTATTACCCTTTTGCTCTATCCTGTAATGTCTTTCTGCAGCACCTTATTGTCTGTTCCTTACTTCAAAGAATATCATATTATTTGAAAATTTTCTCTTCTCACTATATAGTCTCCTGTTCCAGTTTCTTTATTAATAATACACCACAAGGATCACAGTACAAAACCTCTGCAGGATTGCAGTGGTGACCTTCTCCATTGAGATGGCCAACTATTTGTCTCATACCTTTGCCTGTCTTTTAATGGGTTGAATTTGAATTGGTCAGCCTTTGCCAAGACATTGCCTCTTATCTCCTGAGTGCTCGGTTTCTTTGAAAGTCTTTCTTAATAATATTTTTAGTTATATTTTATTATTACTATTTAAATTCCAGACTTTTTTGATCCCTTCTGTATTCTGTTTTAATACAACTTCAACTATTTGAAGAACAATTTTATTTTTAATTGCTTTTAACAATGTTCTTTAACATTTGTCTACTTTCTAAATTGGTTCTTCAAACAGAAATGTTTAGTCATAATCCAAAAAAGACTACCTTGCAATGATTGTTATTGATTCCACTGTTCTAAAGATTATAGCTTATTAAGTTCCAAACTATGTAACTAGTCAAACTGGATACCTTATACTTTAGGCTGCCAATGTAGATCTGATTAATCAGATTAAATAAGTGGTTGTAAGTCGTAAGCTATTGGCAATATGGGGTTTTTTTCTGCTACAGAGTATATCTTAGTATAAGGTTCTGGTTTATCTGTTTAAAGAATGTCTGTTTCTCTTTGTTTTCTTTCCCTCTTCTATTTCATTCAACTTCCTGAGACAGGAATCAAGAATGGACATAAAATACCTTACAAAGCTGAATGGTGTGATGATTAATGACTTCTCTTCGTATTGTTACGAAAAGATGCCTGATCATAGATCCTAAAATCCACTTTGATTTCAGCCTCAGAAATTCTCTAGAATGAACTGCCTAACCTTTCCTTAAAACCAGAACAGATACAGGCATAGAAATGAAACATTCATAACCTACTTTGACAGAAGCCAACACAGTCATTAAAATGCTTAGAAACAAGCTACAATTCTATTCTTGATTCAGATTTAAAATATAGCTTTGTTTTATTTGATTCAGTATGAAAAATCATTAAAATAATTTCATTTTTATCTTTCAAAATTTGCATTACTGTAGTTACATGTCTTAAAGCATTCTACATGGATGTGGCAGAAATGGAAATTAGAGACCTATTTTAGCACTGCTTTGATCTGGAAGAACTACATCTGTAAGTTTCAAAAAGCTGTAGCAAATCTATCTCAAATAAGGAGAGGATTAATCCTTTCTGCTTGAAATAATATATCTTTAGGATGCTGAAAAATAAGTTCCAATTTTGTCAAAATTTAATTGTCCCTTGGTTTACCCATGCTTTTCAAAAGTTGTGGACATGTCACTTAGCATTCTTGTTGCCTAGCTGCTCTGAAGTTCTCATTAATATATTTGAAGTTTTCTTACTACCTTTTTTACTTTTATTTTTTCCCACAGATAGAGAATCTTGTTATTTTTCACCTGAAGTCATATTATATTAGTAAATAGTGTTTAGTGGCTTTAGTTGACTATCTCAAGCTAAGTATTTCTACTGGCAGCTGACAATGGACAGAAACGAAGTAACTAAAGCAGAGAAATTCTTTATTACTTCATTGTTTTAATGAAAAATTTTCTCAAGGAAGGGAAAAAAACAGTGATATATATATGACAGAATTGTTTCTTAGCTGGTGTTGTCTAAAACTTTTGAAAAAGCCCATCAATAACATAGTTGTGTTTGGGGTTGTTTTTGTTTGTTTGTTTTGTTTGTTGGTGTGCTCCCCCCCCCCCCCCCCCCCCCCCCCGGGGGAAACGAGAACCGTTCCATTATACATATCTTTTTTTTTTTTTTATCCATTCCTCCTC
>JANHGN010006107.1:35095-45490 GCA_024605025.1 Megaceryle maxima
CCACCAAATAATATATGTTGGTTGGGGGTTGGTTTTGTTTTTTTTTTTTGTTTTTTTGTTGTCCCCCCCCCCCCCCCCCGGAAGATGGGGGAAAATGCATTACTGTAATATTTAATATACTTTTTTTTTTCCTTCCCAATTGAGTTCTTCACCAAAATTCAGAATCAAACACATTAAATTAGGAAGGAGGTATAATAGCTTTCCTTATTGTCAGAGTCCAACTTCACTGAACCTAACAAGGATAAAAGGTGATGTCAAGTTCTGTCTTGGCTTTTGAAGCCCTTTTGCATTGGTGCTCAACCAAAACCATAGCAGCAAGTATTTCCTTGTGGCCATGCTCATACAGCTTGCTCAAGATGCTTGGCATTATGAAGCGTCAGCATAAATTGTCTGAAGAATGTGTAGAACCTCTGTCATGGGACTAGACTGGATAAACATTTGTCTTAAGTTACAGAGGTTTGTAGAGCAGGAAGAAGAGTTAGATGATCTCTCAAGCTTTCTTCTGCTATAGAAACTGTTGACTTTCAGCTCCTCTGATCATGTTCTTCTGTACAATAATGTGTAATTTTTTTTTTTTATTATTATTTTTTTTAATTCTGGTTGGTAACACCCTTCCCTTTTCAGCCAACCACTCAACTTGCTTCATTAGGTGCCTGTATTGTTACAAGCTAAAACTGGTCAGTTGATTAATGGAAGAGGTAAAAAAAAAATTTCATGAAATCTTGAACCTTAAAGAATTGCAGTTACATAATTTCTGTTAATGTTTAAGCAATCTACTTACGTTCCTGTCAATTCACACTGATGTTTGCATTTGCACATAAAGTGCTCAGTGGTTTAAAAAAAATAAGTACATTTTATTCTTCTGAATTATACTGCTGAGAATAATCATCAGCTCTAAACCTGGTATGTTTCTAGATTCTTTATTATATAACTTGTATAATAATTTTTGATGTTACCATGTGAGTTGCTCACATAGTGAGAGTAGCTCACTTTCTGTGATAGCTTTTTTTTTGTTTTTAAATTCATTTGGGAAAGTCACTGCACATGGTTTCAATTGTGTTTACTTCGTGGGGTTTTGTAATTGTGTGTCACCATCATCCTTATCGCCCCCCACCTCTCAGAAATTTTGGAGAAAGTTTGATGAGAAATCATCAAGAAAAGCTCTATTAAAGTAGATTGCCTAAGTTAGAAAGGAAAAGGGGGAAAGGGATCTTATATTCTAATAGAAGTCGGAAGTTGAATCTCAAAAGGGGGTGCAATTATGCTTTTGCTCTGTCTCTCAACCTACCTATATTTGGCTGTAGTCCTTTGAACAAATGCCATTTGCATTGGCAGAGAATCTGTTTCAAACTCATCCCTTAATTTCCTGAATGTTTCATCTCTACTTATTCATAGGCTGTTCTAGTTTGATGAATATGGGTAGTTTCTAAAGAATGGCCATTTTAGAACTGCTCAAGCCATGTCCTCCAGAGCACTTTCTCTTCCTGTGTGCTTTTTTCCTCTATTCCCCCATATAATGGAAGTGGAATTTGGAACAAACCCATGCCATTAGGAAGGAGGCTTGGCACTCTGACACACAGATAATAATTCTGTTTCTTCTTTTGGACATGCAAATAGATGAGTGCTTGAATGGCATCAATTTTTCTTTTTCCTATCTTGAGTACTTTACTGCTTACTCTTAAAATTCTTTTATTATGTCTTCATACTTTATTGTGTTTTCTTTAGAGGAAAAAACAAAATGTATCAGGCATACTGGCCTTTTCTCACAGTTGGCAGTTAAGCAAGTGATGGGAGGAGATACATTAAAATTAAAAAGCTATCTAGTACAAAAGAGTTTCAAAATTCATTCTTGCTATGGCCTGGTAAAATTTACCACAAGAAATAACTTTTTCTGTCTTGACTATTTTAGACTGTAAACACTTAAAAGCAGAGGAAAGTTCTTTACTGAAAAGCAGATTCATGCCTTCATTTGGGATATTCAGTCACTCTGTAAAACTGCAAACTATTGCATTTTTCAAACTTTTTTCTGTGCTGTCTCATTTCAACTCTCACAGCTTATGTATAGTTCCATTAAGTATACTCAGGTATGAAGACAGTGTAAACTCACTAGACAGCCACATCTTTCAGTTATTCCTTAGAGCCTACAGGACGCAGCATAAATGTTACATTTGTCATTCTTCAGGAAGAAATATGAAATTAATTTTTTTTTTTTTAACTAAGATTAAGCGACCAAAAAAACTTAGAAAAAAGAAAAGAAAATCAACAAATCCCTCTGTAATTCTACATGAGGTCACTGGAATAGGACAGCAAGAGACATCAATGTCATGGTACCTGTTAACACGTACAATGTAGAGAGAAATTTTTAACCACAATGTGAAAAAAGTAATCTTATTTCTAGCTTTCATTAAGAAATAGACTTTGTTCTTCCTTTTAACAAAACATAAAGCCGAAAAATGTACCCTGTAAGTATAATTAAATGAAAATTTAATGAAATGGTTGAGATTGGAAAGGAACCTCTAGAGCTCGTCTAGTCTAACTTTCCTACTTGAAATAGTTATCTAGAGCAGGCTCTTTACAGCCATGTTTAGCCTCTGGGTAAACCCTTCCTGTGCTTTACCACCTTCACATTAATGAAGGTTTTGCTTTCTTATTTAAATGGAATTTTCTCGATTTCAGTTTGTGCCCATTGTTTCTTGTCCTTTCCTTGGGCACCACTGAGAAGAGTCTGGGTCTGTCTTGCTTACTCCCTGCCATCAGGTATTTATACACATTGATAAGGTCGCCCTGAGCCTTCTCCAGATTAAATTTATTAAGATGCTCCACTATCTTAACCATCTTAGTAGTCCTTTGCTGGGCTTGCTCCAGTATGTCCTCATCTCTCTTGAACTGAGGAGCCCAGTGACAGCACTCTAGGTGTGGTCTCACCAATGCTGAGTAGAGGGGAAGGATCATATCCCATGATCTGATGGCAGCACTCTTCCTAATGTGGTCAAAGAAGTTACAAATGTCTTTGCTGTGAGGGCATGCTACTGGCTCATGTTCAGCTTGGTTTTCACTAGGTCTCCAGGTCCTTTTCTGCCAAGCTCATTACCAAATCATCTGCCCCTAGCTTATATTGGTGCATGGGGCTATTCCTCCCTAAGTGTAGGACTTTGTGTCATGTTCCATCATCAGGGTCATTAATGAAGATGTTAAACATTATTTGATCCCTGCTATATTCCACTAGGCACTGGCCTTCAGTTGGAATTTGTGCTGTTCATCATAATCCTTTGAGACTGGCAGTTCATCTAGTTTGCTGATGACACCAACCTGTGTGATGCAGCTGATATGCTGGAGGGAAGGAATGCCATCCAGCAGAACCTTGATAGGATTCAGAGGTGGGCCCATGTGAACCTCGTGAAGTTCAACAAGGCCAAGTACAAGGTTCTGCACATGGGTTGAGACAATCCCAAGCACAAATACAGGTTAGGCAATGAGTGGATTGAAGTGTCCCTCAAAACATTCACATCCAGCTTGAATGGGGCAACCTGATCTAGCTGAAGGTGTCTATGCCCATGGCAGGTGAGTTGGAACTAGATGATCTTTAAGGTCCCTTTCAACCCAAACCATTCTGTGATTCTACGTAGCAATTTCATTGGTCTGGTGATGAGTTATATTCTGTGATAGGATTTAGGTTATATTTTCACTTGATAATTTTTGTGTTCACAGGAAGCTTGACTTGTAGCCCTGTTGTTCTTTGTGCCACTTGGAGGTATCTCTTGTAGTATATTTGTAAATATTGGTGGGATGTTTTCTAAGGAAAACATCCACCCCTGTGGAATTGTATGCTCAATTTCTTTATCATCTGCGTAAACATGTCCAACACTGAATAAAATAATTTTCATTTTCATCTCTGTGTATTTTTCTGTTTTTCCCCATCTCATGAGCTAGTGATAATGCCAGTTAGTGAGAGATGGACTCCTGTGGTCACATTCCATGAGTGACTAGAAAGAGGGGACTGGTTTGAGATAACTCTTCATCGCTTTTGGAGTATTAGTGTTTTTTGCTTTGCAGAATCTGAGTCCAATTAGTCATAGAATTGTAGCTGAAAACAGACCTCTGTAAAAATACAGAGAATGGATTAAAAACTGTTTAGGATTTGTAAAATTGTTATTCCCATAAGCTTAAACTAAGCAAGATGTTTCTATTTAGAAAGGTCTTGGAAAGGCACTACTAAATATCTTGGTCCCTTAAAGGATCTTTGTGACTGCTCCTAGGTCTACAGTACGTCACATACCATACTCCCATTTGTCATTGTAACCATTTTCCAGAATATCCTTTATATTTCTGCAAGTCTGAAAAATGTGTTCTGCATAATGGTATTCTAAAGATTAAATCAGCATTGGTTTGTTTTTGGTTTGTTTTTTTTTTTTTCTTTACAGTATAGAGTTCCAGAAGAACAATCCAATACACAAATTAACTGAAGAGGAGCTTCTGGCTTTTACTTCAGTAAGTATCTTATCTGGACTTCTTAGAAGCATGTTTTCACTTAGTATTTAAGTACTAAGCTGTAACCCATCAATCACATTAATCATGAAACTGTAAACCAAATTTTAGTACTCAGTCAATTAATTAACATATTTCAAGAAATTCAGCTTTTACTGAACAACCCAATTTTGAGCTATCCTCGTGCAGGATATGCTTGACTTTAGATTTTACCTCAAAACATACACAAAATATTTTTGTGTGTTTGGTTTACATTTTATTAACTATATGAATTATAAAGTAACACTAAACTGTGGATTTTTACAGCAAATTCTTCCTATGGCACTAAGTGTTGACAGCGTTTTTCTCTGAACAGTGTTTCAGTGGAGTTCAAAAGGAATTGCAGCTGTATTGGTCAGATTTATTGAGTCTTATGTATCAGATGTTCTCCTTAGATACATTTCTTTCCAGTTTAATGGCTGATTTGCTGCACGACTATTCTGTAACTTCTAAAAAAGCCTCGAAAATTCTAACTCAGTATCTTTTCAATGTAAGGGTTTGTTGTGGGGTTTTTTTGTGTGTGTGTGTTTTGGTTTTGTTTGTTTGTGGTTTGTTTGTTTGTTTTGGTTCGGTTTGGATTTTTACTCAAGAAAAAGCACAATTTTCTTCCTTCTTTGATCTTTTCTGGGTTTGTGTATTTTTCAACATTAGTTTATTTGGGGAAATTGAGGAAGAAAGAAAGGCCAGCAACTATATATCGTGATTTTTACTTACTTGCCATAATGTTAGACTTCAGACTTCAGGTGCAGTAAAAATGGCTTGTTCTCCAAACAAAGCTTTTTTTGTCCAAGACCCTTTTGCCGTGGTAATGCCATCTGAAAAAGTGAATTGTTGTTAAAGAGTTTGCAGATTGTATCTCAGTAAAAAAATCACTTTGATTTCAATTAATTTATAATTCTATCACTGATGCAGTTACATGGAAGTTCTGTGAATAGTACTCTAAGGTTAGCTCTAGGAATGTTTGTTGGTTTGGGTTGTTTTTTGGGGAGGGTAAAAGGAAGTTCAGTCTGTAAAAAAGAAAATCCTGATCTTTTTATTAGACAGATAAATGTAAAATAGGTTGGTTTTAAAGTAATGTTTGTTTAGATGCCTGTGCTAATATACTACATGAAAGATCTGCATGAGGGAGCTGAATCAGTGTAAACCAGTTTGGTTTATGTAGATTTTCTACTTACTGCTACAATGATCATAGTGCTTTCTCATCATAGATTCATAGTTTCAGAAGTATTTTGTTTTGAATTACAGTTTTGGTTGTTTTAAAAGGTGGGAATAGAGAACAGGAGAAAATAGACATGTAGAAAAAAGAGACTGTCCATTCTCTCTTCTTACATTACTCTTCTTACATTACAACTATTACATACGTGAATCTTGAAATAACCTCTCCACATATTCTATTCTTTTAATATTAAATGGAATAATACTGTGACAACAGGACATCTTTAACGAGATATACGCTATTCCCATAATGGTGTATTTTCCACTATAATGAAACGAGTGGGTTTAGTTGTTTTAACACTTGAGTTTTCAAGCATTTAAACACTCTTCAGGTTTTACAGTAGTCAAGGTGACACATACACTAGGCAAGAAAGACAGTCAGCTTTACTGTCATCTTTTACTGGAAATTGCCTGAGAGAGATCCTATTACCTGTGGTCTGAGATGCAAGAGATCTGTTGGGTGAATTCTTCATAATGATGAGAAAATTAAACTGCATTTTTCTGCCATCTAGTGGCTGAATCTTCAAAGTCAGATACAGCTTGCTTTGTGCTTGTAAGATCAGCAGCCACTATCAGGATAGATCTCCAGAGAAGCACAGTTAAAAGATATGTGTAGGCTTCCTTATCGCTTTGTGCTCTGAGTAGCAAAAAAGAAAGGCCAGTAGTGATAAATGAACAGTATTGTAGATTCCTCTAGTAATGCAGAATTCAGGGGACAGCAGTGACTTGAAAAAATATCTGGTAGCCTAAGAATTAGAGGAAATAATAAATTCCAATATCAGAATAGTGTTCTTCTAAACTTTTACTTAATGTTTCCATGCTAACTGGATGCAGAGACACAGTTCAGTCTTAGAATTATTTTCTCCTTTGATCTTGGCCTGTGGTGCCAAGATATGCATAAGAACAAGTATGAATTGTAACATTAACATCCCAAATCTTTCCTGAAAACTGAAAACAGGAATTTGAGATTAGCTTATATAACAGCATTTCAATAAAAGCTTATTTTGTAGAGCTTGCACCTGAGCCTAAAATTATGGATAGTTACTGCAGAATTTCCTGATAAAACCTCTGAGCTCTTCTGCATCTTAGCTCTGAGTCACCAAGGCAAGCAAATCCATTGCTCTGCTCCCTGTCAGTAGTGATGTTCTGTGTGAATGTTAATACAGCCTTAGTTCTTACAGTGCCTGATAGCTGAGTAAATAGGTGGCATGGCATTGTTATCATGTGTATTTAAAAGTATTTACCAAGCTTTGGTACTACCTAGCGCAACAGGTAAATGAGCACTATATCAGTGCTGCTCTAGTAATTTTTTTAACATCATTTAAACTGCTATATGTGTGTGTGTGTGTGTGTGAGCAGGCATCTTCTCAGCCTACATGTGGATTCCTAAATCTGCAGGCTGGTTAGATGGTTGTCATGCATTCATCTGATATCTGCTGAAATTTGTTTCCTGAAGAAAGGAGGGCATTTCAAGATATCTTAGAAAATTTGAGAAATTTTAAGGTGTTTTTAAGAGATCAGTAATTGTCAAGACATCATCTTTCTTTGGACATTGCAAAGCAAATGCACATGACCTGCAATTTCTCTCAGGCAGAGAGAATTGAGGTCTGGGTAATATAGGAGGGAGAGGATGATCAGTGAACACAGGTAGATGATGTGGTCCTGCCTCATAGTAGGTGTAGTTGGACAAACAGGCATTCTAAACTCCCTTTTAAATCAGTAAAAGTTTAAAATTACTAGATCTGTAAGATATTTCTGTATTTATTTATTTAAACAGCATAGTTTACAGTCCTAAAAAATATCACTGTTAAATCACTATTAGTCACTGCTTGGTGACTGCAGTCAAGTGCAAAAGGATTACTGCTTCTTCTTTACTGATGTCACTTGGGTATAGTTGCAATTGTCCCAGAAGTACTAACTTTTGTATGTAAGAATTTCCTTTAGTATTGCTAACTTCTGAAGCAAGATGTGGGGCTGTATCAAATCCTGTGTACTTGTGTATGTAGGCTCATTGGCTGGGGTAAGCTGCTCTTGGTACAGTAATTTGGACTTCAATGCTTGAGGTGTTCTAGTGAAATCTATTCACCTATCATCAGCATAATCACAGAATTACACAGATGTCTTTGGTTAGAAGAGACCTTCAAGATCATCTAGTCCAGCCTTCAACCCAACACTGCAAGTTCACCAACGAACCATGTCCCTGAGCCACACGCCATTTAAATGCCTCCAGGGATGGCGACTCCACCACTGCCCTGGGCAGACCATTCCAATGTTTGATAACCCTTTCAGTGAAGAAATGTTTCCTAATGTCCAGCCTAAACCTCCCCTGGCTCAGCTTGCAACCATTCCCTCTGGTCCTGTTACACATCACCAGGGAGAAGAGGCTGTCCCTCCTAGCTCCAGTCTCTTTCCGGGTAGTTGTACAGAGTGATGAGGTCAGCCTCCTCTT
This sequence comes from Megaceryle maxima, assembly GCA_024605025.1. Taxonomy (NCBI): domain Eukaryota; kingdom Metazoa; phylum Chordata; class Aves; order Coraciiformes; family Cerylidae; genus Megaceryle; species Megaceryle maxima. The sequence goes on from JANHGN010006107.1 coordinate 43,284, forward strand.
CTCCAGACTAAACAACCCCAGCTCCCTCAGCTGCTCCTCACATGACTTGGGTTCTAGGCCCTTCATGAGACTCCTTGCCCTTTTCTGGACATGCTCCAGCACTTTGTGTCCTCCTTACAGTGAGAGGCCCAGAACTGAATGCAATATTCAGGGTGTGGCCTCACCAGTGCTGAGTAGAGGGGGGACCATCACCTCCGTGTTCTTGCTGGCCACAGTGTTTCTAATACCAGCCAGGATGCCATTGGCCTTCTTGGCCACCTGTGTGCACTGCTGGCTCATATAATGTTTCAATTTCTAAGCTGTTAATTTGTAGCTGAAATTGGATACATTAAGGGGGGGGGGTGTTATGCTTATAGTTAAATTGTTAACTTGGTATCTTTACAGGAAAAGTAATGTAGTTTATATGTTCTTAAGAATAAACACAAAATTAAACATTTGATTATAAGGGGAATTAAATATTCTTTTTATCACACATAACAGTTTAAGTTAGTTTTACAATGCCTAAATGTGTTTCCCAACTTTAATTTCAATAGATTGTTTTTAATGTACATATACAAATATGTAGAGGAAGGTTTAAATACTGGATGGTGTTGCATTTTTTTCTCCTACAAAAGAGAAAACTGTTTTTTTAAAAGCCACTAATGTGATTAGACTCTGCAATACAAGTTCTTACAGCTTTATAGAAACCTCTACTACAGCTTACAGTTTGCATACTAGGGAGACAATTCAATATCTTACAGTCTGATATGACACTCCAACAGAATATTGAGGATTAAGGAGCTGCAGCTGGTCCTTAACATTACCCCTTCCATCTGTCCTAGCCTTTGCTTTGTCCAGGCTTAGTGACAAATGTGATGAGCAGTAGCCCAGTGTGGGAGAATATTGCTTTTCTCCCTTATTAGTGTGTTATGATCAAGGAACTTAGAGTGGTAGCAACAATGTTAACCTATAGGGGACTGAGGAAAAGAAACAATCAGAAACTGGAAGAGAAGCCTTTTTTGCTTTGTGCTTCCCACGTGTTAGCCCCATATTTATATCCTTTGGAATCCATAGAAGATGAGAAGGGAAAGAAAAGGGACTGCAGAAAATGTAGTGATTTGTTATGCTTCTGAGACTTACTGTCATTTATGGAGAATACATCAGTTGGTTTCTTTACCAAGTGGTAAAAATCAGGAAGAGGAAGCTCTGGAAGCTCTTTTTTCTATCAACGCTTTCAACAGGTGAGGATATCTTTTTTAAAGAGGAAAAGAACCCTGTGTAATAGCTTTTATTTTGTTAAGAGTACAAAACTTAAAAATTATGCACCGTCTTCACCTGATCATTCCTATAGTGCCATGAAGAATAACCAAAGTTTGATCAAGGACTTGGAGAATGTGGAGGGAGTCTGTCAAAATCCAAGGAATAATGTGTATTCCAAAGATGGACCAGATAGGAATGCTCCACTGTGTTGAGCTACTGATGCTATAAGAGACTGTTTTTAGTAAGGAATTTAAGAATGGTTGGACAGATTTTTATTTTTTTCAGAGTTGGGCATTTATTGAGTGGAATAGAAACTGATGTTGTGTAGTACCTTTGAAAATCACAGCAAAGAATTGTAGTGCACATTTATGTGTATGTATATGCATATATGAATAATTTTTCTGCTTTTCACTGTAGGAAGGGGACTTTGGGAGGAGGGAATATAGAGTGGAAAAGGGAATGCTTTGTTCTTCTTATCTTTTGTATGGCATTTGTGATAATAATATGGAGTTAGGGAGCAATCAAATCATGGCATATGATATTTTTAATGTTAAGCCTTCCTATCAAAATCTATATAAAACTTAACATGCCAATTTGATTTCTAAAGAGGAGTTGTTTATATTGCTTAAGCAAAAGCAGTGCATTTTTCTCTGCTGAGAAAATGGCTGCAGTTTTCTTTATGTTTTATAACCAGCAAGAGTACTGAAAAGCTCATTAAGAGTGCCATGTGTCTCTACTGCTGTAACTTTCGTGCCTTTATAAAAAGTCTCTTTCACTTCTTTTCTAAGCTGTGTTGCCCATTTTGAATAGCCTCTGTTGGTTACAAGATTATAACACTGCAAAAACTCTCTCTCAGCAAAGCCTTGCTGGTACTAGTAGGAGGGGGGTTTTTAAGTAAATGAATTCAAAGCTATTCTACCTTTTTTTTTTTTTTTTTTTTTTTTTTTTTTTTCTAATCAATTTATTTC
>JANHGN010006107.1:61407-80004 GCA_024605025.1 Megaceryle maxima
CTCTTAGAGAAATAGAAAGCATTTTATATTATATAAGTATATAGGAATGGGAGGTTTTTTACATCTAACCTTGAGATTATTCAGTTTCAATAAACTGATGGTTTCTGAAGGACTGGAGCAGCTCCCCTGTTAGTAGGAAAAAAACATAACCCCTCCAAATTTATAGTGTCTGGGATGAATTAGATGAGCATTTACAAATACACAATTTAAGGCTTTGATTTTAATACAATAATATAATAATAGACATAGAGATGTACATACAGTCATTATATATCAGGAAATTTTTACATGTTCATGCATCAAGCAGAAAAGCAACAATTAGTCATATTTACTACCTTGCTTTGTTGCCAAGTCATGGTTCTACTACTAAATTTTGACTAGAAATCTAGCATTTTTCTTATCCTTTTGATAATTATGTTTTTCACTACAACGTAAAAACCTGCACTGGTATTGGAAACCAATTAGTCACAAATGTACTTTATTTAACCTTATAGAGTTCTAACAGAATCACTGTTTAAAGTTAAAATCTTATTTCAACCAGAAGCTGCCAGTACAATGGGAAGTCATCTGTGTTTGAGCTCAATTTATAGAGGAGTTGATATGCTAAAGACATTTCTCAAAACTTGTAGTCTGTTTTATTCTGGATGTGAAATCACATGTTCTCAAAAAGTAACGGGAATATTGTAAAGATACAGTAACAGAGTACTTTGTTACAAAGACTTGGATCATGTCATTTCATTCCAGTGTCATAAGGATGATATATTTAATGAAATAGTCTAATTTGTATAATATTTTGGTAAACTTCTTTTTACAATTTGATATGAGGAGAGAGGATGATATAAAGGGTTCTTGTTTATAGGAAAAAATGTGGGCAAAAAATGGAGAAATAAGTTTTCCCATGTGAAAGCATTCCATTCAGTGCAGAAAATGTTGCGTAACATTGTTATTTTTCCTTTCTTCTCGCCCCATCTATTTTTTTCTGGTTTTCTTTATTTTATTGTTCTTTCCCTAAAGTAAGAACAAATATGACTTGTGAATATTCTCAATAGTGGTTTTGGTTTGAATTATTTAGTTAATTTTCTTAGCTGCCTTGTTTATTGTACAATACAAAAAACTTTCCGATGTGTTTCGGATATGTTGACCAAACTTCCTTAACCTTGATTTAATTTTTTCTTTTTTCCAGATGTTGTATTTTAACCTATAGTAGCTAATAGAGTCTAGATTTAGCTTCAGGTGAAAAGATAAAGCTTTGGGTCAGAAAATAAAATATTTATTATCTGTAACATGTGGAGATTTTGGGTAGAAGATTAAAGCTTACCTAATCGTTATGGGTACATGTTCTGAAATTATTCTTTACAGCCCTTGAGTATAAACATTTGTGTCCTTTATACATATATTATTTTGTCTCTGTGATGCTTTAAACATTACAAATAGGCAATGAAAAGGTGAGATTTTGTGTTCGGGCACAGGACAGAGCTCAGTAAAAGTACAAAATTACAAGTGTTTCTTAACTGAAAATAGCCCTGCTCGTCATTGTCCTATGCAGTTGAAGTGCTTTTTTGTATCAATAGAACTTTTAGAGAATTGAAATTTTCCTTCTGTAATTGTATAGCATGTACACCTTAAATTTTGTTTTATGAATTCCTTTAAAAAGTTATTTTTACTTAAGTGTCATTTATTTAAGTGTCATTTAAGTGCCATTGCTCCTGCAGAGGAGTGAAATGTAATTATCTCTGCCTCTCTTACACTTTTTCTCTTCACTTCTTCTCCCTCCCCAAATGACTTTATACACACCTCATACAGAATGATTGCTTAAGCACTGCCTAAACAATGGTGTAGGAGGTATACATAGAGGCAGAGGAGAGGCTTTCGTGAGATGCCAGTTCTCCTGCAGAGCTGGATGGTGTGGACACAGAGGCTTTGTGCTGTGCCCTGCTTGTGACAGTTGCTAAGGTGAACCAGAATGAGCGGACAAGTACTGTGCTGCTGGATGAGGGCTGTAATTGGACCTGAAAATATCTTTAGGAGTGTTATTAGTCAAGCCCTTTAGTTTTCATTATTCTTTTGAGAGATGTTTTCATTTGAAATGTAGATACCATGTTGCAGAGAAAAGATTCCCTTTAAGTAAAAATAAAATAATGTGACAGAATACCAGTAGTGGAGGAAAAGGGGGAAAAGTTAACCTTTATTTTGCTTAAAAACAAAAGAAGTTTGTAAGGTCAAGTAAACATTGTTCAAGTGTTTGCCCTAACAATCCCATAAGGTTTTTTTAGCACTCACCTGCAAGGGCCACCAAAGAATAAGTTCAGAAAACAGAGTCCTCTGTTAGGAATACTCTGATTGTGTCCTGCGGTGGATGGTTTGTCTGAGGACCAAACCAAACCAGGTAAACTGAAATTCCCATGATGAGACAGGAGGGAGATTAGTTCTCAGAACTAGGATTTAGACCAGTTAACAGATTTACTGATCATAATTAATTTGTAAAAGGCACTTGAAAGTATACAGAATATAAAACATTGTGATTGCATTTCCCTAATACTTCCAGATCCTCAGCTTGTTGAGGATGGTATAGAAGCTTTTTGGTACCACTTAATGTAATACTGAGTAGAAGTAATGAAAGAATCACTGCAAAGATTGTTGATCACAAGATGGAGGATTAGCTGACGTTGATGTGGTTGGTGGCTGTACACACACATTCATGCTGCTTTCATTTATGCTGTCATTTGCTGTCGCCTCTCTTCCTATTGTAGTTTTGCTTGGAGAAAATTTGGTTTAGCTTGTTTCTTTCTGCTTCCTTTCCTGTGAAAACACAAGGGAAAAGAAAAATGGATTACACTATGACAGAAATTTGTCAGGCATTTCACACAAACCACCAGCAAAGTATACTTTTTAATGCTTTGGGAGGTCTTTGAGAAGAAAGAATATAACCACACGGGCTTTTTCTCCAGTCTACAAATATGTACGGACAAATTTATTTTCTCAGAGAAGCTGGATCATATTTGCAGTGTCAATAAGATCAGCAAGGAAATTTTCCTGCTGACTCACTATTCAAAGTGAATATCAAAGAGAAAAATGGTATACTGTGTCTGAAACCATCCTGGAAAGAATCCAGGGAGCCTGTACAGTATTGAGGGATGTCAGAGTTGTATTTGCTACATATCTCCTACTGGTCTTTCCTAAAAATCAGTGGTTTGTGACTGTCACCACATTACTGACATCAGGGCAGAGCGTTCCAAGTGATAACCTACCATCTCTTCATGAAAGCTTTTTACCTATATTATTCTGTATTTCCTATACTACTACTACACATCAATTCTACTACATAGCAGAAACTCTTCCTGTTATTCTCAAGTCATGGCAAATTTAAAATATATTATTATTCAGATTTGTAGCAATTTCAGCCTATTTAATGAGGAGGTGCTGTTAATGCAGGAATTGGAGCACCTCGCATATGAGGAGATGACAAGAGAGAACTGGGTTGGGTTTTTTTTCAGCCTTAAGAAATATGGTCCTTGCTGCTGTCTACAAGTATTCAATATGTAGGTGTGGAGAAGGATGAGCCAGACTGCTCAGTGTCAACATCTTTATTTTCCTTTCATCTTGAGCAGCCGTTTTAATTTGTGCAGTTTATTGCAGGCACCATACAGGTACATCTACACACAGTGCTGTAGTAGCTGAGAAGGAGAATATGGTTTTGATGGCCCCCTTTTTATACTGAAAATAGATTAATCCATGCAGCCTTCAATTCATCAAAGTTGTACTACAACCATGTATTTGACTTTCAGGACTTTTGCCTTTTGCCATTTTCAGGAAACTGCATTCATGCTTGAGAACACTGTTAAAAACTTGACTGTCTTGAGTATCTTAAAATGGAATAATGAAAAAATGTTATTTTTCTATGCAGTGCTTGCTCTCTCAGCCAAAATTCTGGGCCATTCAGACATCAGCCTTACTCCTTCGGACCAGGCTTGAGAAAGGAAGTACTCGCAGAATGGAACGGGCAATGAAGCAGACTCAGGTAAGACTTCTGAGCTGCCTTTTTATAAATAGGCATCCTTTATATATTAAATGAAAGCAGGCAAGAGTTGGGAGCTTCTGCAGTTCCTCTCTCTGAATGGTACAGTGAGATAATTTTCCAATTATGTCTCCAAATTAGATGCATAAACCACAAATCCTTTTATGTCTGCCAGTATTGAGATAAACTCTTAAATGTATAATTAATAAATGGTCTCTTTGAAAAACTTGACACGTTCTGGAAGATTGATATTACAATCTGTTTTCTTACCTATACTTTCTGACTTCTGATCTGAGGGGTTTTCTACGTACCAATTCATTAATGTAAAACTGCTACCACTAAATATTAATTTAATAGTTTTTACTCGGGTAAGTCATCTGTAGAAAACACTGAAACTTGCAAAGTCATTGGTGTTGTGAGAACAAGAAAACACATTTGTGAATAAAGGAGCACTTTCAATTTACCACTTTGAAGTGATACTTAGTGATTAGTATTTATATTGCATTTTTGAGGTGGTGATTAAATAATTTTGGTCCAAAGAGAAGTTCAGTTCTCAAATACAAAAAAAAACTTTTAAAATTCTGAAATGTGTCAGCTAATAGAAATTATTTTTAATTTTTTTTTTCAAATTAAAGTTCTGTAGGCTATTTAAAGATTATTCTTTTTCTTCGCATTACAGAGTTGTGTTATCCATTTGTCATCTTTATGGTCATAAGTCCTGATGTCACACAAAAACAGCAGGCATTTCTATATGATCATCAGGTGACAGTCCTGCTGACTAAAACAGCCAGCAAGCTGAAAGACTTATGATTATGGTGCTGTGTAATTAAATCCTGAAAAGCTAATGTTTCATTTAGTATAATTATTGGTGCATAGATCTTTGAAGAAGTGCATCCTGGATGTGCTGCTGCCTTTTTCTTTTGCTGAGGACAACATAGAGTTGCTATAGTGGTATTTCTTGGGGTCAGAAGGAGAGTGTCAAGGAAGCCAGATTCCAAGTCTGGGAGATGTAGCATCTGACAGCATTTGGGAAGCAATCTTAGGATCCCTCATGCCCTAAGCCATAAAACAGTTGGAGTGTCTCCAACATTTTTGTCTAGCTTGATTAAACCTGAGTACTGGAAATTGTTACACTATACAGTTTAACTGTATCGTGACAGAAATCTTCATGAAGGGGTTATTGTTGCAAGCGCATTTATCTGACTTTATATGCCGCGACTGCAGTAATGCTAAGGATTTGATTAGCATGCACTGTGACATTTCAGGAGGTGACCTCACAATAGACACAGAATCTGTGGTTTTAAATAACTATCTTTAGTTTTAGAATGTTCACATTTTCTTTCAGTTTTCTAGATGGTTGAATATAATGACATATTTGTGTTGATTTGATATGGTATCAAGCTCAGTTGCTAAAAATAGCTAAAAGCTTTTTAAGGATCAATATGTGCTAAATTAATCAAATAACTTGAATAACTTTCCATGTAAGGTTTTCATTCTGGAGTTCCATCGGATCAGAATTTTTAAATATTATGGTTTCTAACAGTTCTAAGAAAGAATCTGAAAACAGGGTGAATGATGTTATTTTCATATATAACACAAGGCTTTCACTATATCATCTTCATGAAGATGCTAAAGAGCTATCAAGTTCTGCAGCTATTTATCAGTGTAAAAAGGAATTTAAACCCATGGTATTTTCAGATTAATTGTTTTTGTCGTTTGTGTGTTTTAGTTTGTTATACAATTTCATGTTTACTAGATCAGATTTCTGTAGAAAGATTAGATATTGAAGATTAATGGATAAAGTGGGTGTAAATATGATTAGATTCCCCACAGTGTTTACAGTATCAGTTTTTTTAAGTAATTGTAAAAATTATTGTAAGACAGCTTGAATAAGAAGTGGTAAACTAAATCCTCGTAAGTTCCTTCAGGGTTGTCTGAAGACTGTGAGCTCTTACAGGCTCTGACTTATTGATGCTGGGACTGTCCTGTCCTCTTCTACTGTTACTCTCCTTCCTTTCCTCATGTACACCCTTACCTGCTTCTACACTGAGTCCACAGCTGATGGGTATCTTTTTAGATGAATATCAGTGGGCAGGCATATGCTTATTTTCAGCCCTATAGCAAGCCAGGATCCATTGTTGGTTTGTCAAAGAAAGCATTTTTACTACAATTTCTATGGGCTGGGCTATGTTTGTTTAACTTAATTTAATTACTTGAAAAAAATTGCAGCTACTTTTGAAATGAGGGCATATTGGGTGAATTTAGCTGCCATGCTCCAAGTATTAAACATAACCCTACTTTGCATTAATCGGGTTTTATGAAATGATTTTGTAAGCATTTCTTTCTAATTGGGAAGCTTCAAAAGAAAATGGAATACTTTCAAAAACTGAACTACAGATAATGTAGTATTTGGAACAGATTTTAAAATGATCACTCTAGGTACTCTGGAGCTAACTTGAAGAAGTGGAGATATTTTTTTCATAGTTTTTTCTGGATGCTACTGGCTGTCTCTGTCCAGTTTTTGCCTAAATGAGGTTTGGATCCACAAAAATAAGGTTAAAGATTTCTAAAGCCAGCAGTTCTTTCAGCCATATTTCTAAGAAAAGGAAACAGTATGTGAGAGCTAAACCAGTTACTTTACGTTCCACTAGAATATTTAATCATGACCGGTATAATATATATTGAAGTCTGGATCAAAGTATTGCCAATCAAAATGTGTCTCTGGATACAGTATGTTGTTTTTGTTTTTTTTTCTTATGGTTCAGTGTTTGGTATTATACCATATGGGTGTAGATGAGGGGGGTTGAGAAGTACTAGGGTGGAAAGAAAGGAAAGAGGAGAAGGGAGAAAACAGGAAGAAAAAAGGGGTGGATTTTGTTAAATAAAGCAAATAGCTCTCCACATGATCAGAAACCTGCCATTTCTCCATCAGTTTTGGAATCTTCACCTATCTTTTATTGTAAGAAAGTAATTCAGAAGCTATTAATAGTGGACAATGGGTTGGAATAAGCTGTTAAACCACAAATTACTCCTGAAAGTGCAGCCAGAGCTCAAGTAATAGGATGGGGGAGAAAAAAAGGATTTTGAGCTATGGAAAAAAAGAGAAAAGGGAGGGGAGATTTAAAAAAAAAAACACACACAAAAACTCACTGAAACCAAACCTGTTTAAAGCACATAACTGATAGTATCCCACTGTAGTTTCTTGATACATGAGATAAGTCTACTCTTTCATTTCAGTGGATTTTAAAATATTTTTAAGAATGGAGAATTTAAATGCCATGCCTTGTACATGGGACGATGGGGTAGAAGCAAGAGCATCGTTCCAGCAAAAGAGTTGAAGCTGCCATGTGCCTGGTCCAGCAGTAGCCTGCTCAGGCTTATCCTACAGTGACTTGTTACAGCTACTTGTGCAGCTTGAACTGGGTGATTACACTGGTTGCCTCTACACTCACAGTTTTTATCAGCTTGTTCCGTGCCCCTTTTTGGGTTGTATATTCTGCAGCTCACTGCACCTGGCGGTGGCATGCCTCTAAGCTAATCGCTTGGTTTTCCTAACACGCAGTACAAAATATGCGGTGTTTCATACGGTTCTCTCTTGCTTGCTTTTCTTGGCAGCAAAGGATTTTGCCTGTTAGGGAGAGAGAAATGTGTCTTGAAAGGGTGTTTTTAATAAGACTTCAGGAGAGCTGGGAGCAGACTAGCAATATTATAGGCTAATCATTGTGTGTAAGATTGAAAGGTCGCATGAGATCTTGTTTTATATCTTTAGTCATACCCAGATGTATGTGGTTGGGAATTCTGTGTCAACTGCCCTGTAATTTTCACTTAAATAATACTTTGGAGTGTCATTTTCTCCAGCAACTAATGCTTTTCTGTGTGTATGAAAAAGGGAAATAATTACCTTTTTTTTTTGTGGTTGTTTAAATTGTTCTTAGTATAGACACATGATAGTTGGTGTTCAAGTCTTTCAAATCTGAAAAGATTTATGTACACCTATAGAAAGAAAAGGCTGGTATAGATCTAACAGAACTGGCGTCCTGAGACATATGAGCCTGAATGCAACTTTGTTTTTCTTTATTGTGATATTGACAGTCTTTGAACAGTTATGCAAGACAGTTATGTCATTTATCATAGAAACATAACCTTTTTATTTACAAATCTAAGCTGTCACCTCCTTGCCAACTTGCTCCCCGTGCTTTGTTTTATTTGGCGGTTGTTCTACATTGGACAAATTCAACATTTAAGGGAAGAGTTCAAAAAGGAGAGGGGTGCAGTCTTCCTCCCATTAGGCTCATCTAGAGAGGTTTGAGGCTAACATTTTCCCACTTCTTTTGCTTCTCAAGTTGTATATCTTTCTGATCGGGCCTCTTAAGACCATGGTTGGAGTAATACAGAGAGATTTTTAGTATGATCAAGGGAATGACAGCACTTGTCTGTCCAGCTATGCTATTAGATCACTGTACTAGGAATTCCTATTCCTGTTCTTTAACCCTATCTTGTACTCTTAGGAGTACATTAAATAAGATTTTAATATTTGCTTTTAGTTGTGTATGGAATCAGAGAGGGGAGGAGAGAGGAGAAAAATTAACTGCCAACAAGTTGTGTCTCACATGAAGTTGAAAGCTTTAACAGAAAGTTACTGAGATCTGTGAGATGCACTGGTGAACTGAGAGAAATTTAACTCACTTTCTTTTGGAGGGTAATAAGTGGAAGGCAGAATTCTTCTATCCTGTAGAGATCCTGCATTGATATCCCAATAGTTCTCAGCTGTTAAGAATTGTATTTATTATTGGAACACATGTTCTAAAACATGTTTAAAAAGAGGAGAAAAGCCAGGTGTCTCATAAAACCCTTCCTTAATGAATTCTATGCAAGATCACAAGGTCTCCAGAACCCTAAAAATAAACCTTGCTTCAAAAAGCAATCACAAGAGACAGTGACCTCTTGGTGATAGTTATGATTTTGTTCTCAAGACACACATTTCCAGAACGTATTTCTTTTTGTTTAAGCAGATGACAGGTTTGACAGAAAATGTTACATGATGCGAATGATTCTGAGGATTCACTGAACTCATTAGCACACTTCAAAACAATTAATGTGGTGATGCTTGGCTCCCTCCATTTTTCTTCCAGTATGCAATTATGGGTTTTGTTAAAAAATAAAATAAAATCAGAGATCACGTCTGCCAAGAGTTATTCAGGAGTAACTGAAGTGTTTTTGTACCACTGGTGAAAAAGAGAACATCAAATAGTACAATTCTCTAGGTAGTGATTTCTGCCTAGAAGTTTTCTACTACACTGTTGCATTTGCCAATTTGGATCAGTGCTACTAGCTGGTGTGGAGAAAAGAATGAAGCCATTCTTTCTGTGCTAAAGTTTCTTCATATTTTCTCAGCTAGTACTTTTAAAGTGCAAACATTCTGTCTTGAGAATTATATTCAATACCTGAGCTGTTCCACTTTTAGTGTCAATGCACTTTCTAAAAGCAGCCAAAAATACTAAATCTCCCATCTTTGCCAAATGTTTCACATTGAATCTTAACTCTGAAGGCACTTACTTTTCTTCCTTTAAAGTCTCTTCACTCAGTGTCCTGACAATTCTAGTGACAGTATTAAGAGTCATAGTGTCAGATAGGGTAATCATTGAGCCATATTGAACAGTAATATTGCACTTTGTTTTTATAGACAAAGTGATGATAGCGAGTTGCAAAGAAAGATATGAGTATCAGAAGATTCTGGGACACATCTTTCTACCTAAGCTTTACTCTGGAAGGCCTAAGTTTTGTAAGTGCAACTTCAATGATAAACAATAAATAATCAATAAACAATAGTTATGATTAAGTTCCACATGCAATCAGACCAGATGCAAGGCATGGAGAGCACACTATTCCCACCTATTGCTAAATTGAATAGATGAAGCTTTATAGCTCTGTGTCATAAATACCATTGCAAATCTGGAGATAGGTATCCAGAGGTGGGCTAACAAACCATGATGCTAAATAGCCCATTATTGATAGACAGACTTTCTAGACTTTCATTGTCCAGTGCTACAGGTACTACAAACCAGACTCCCCCTTATCTGTTAAGGTAGGTGTCTGTCCGTCCTATATTGTAATTAAACTTAACAGTAATAGCTTTTTTCTTCTTTTTATTTCTTTCTCCATCCTTGTCCTTATTTCTCCCTTTAGTGAAAAACAGATAGCAAAGCTGATGCAAGAAGTCTTTGGATTTATTTTTTTCAGCATTGACTGTAGTTGTGCCTTCCTGCAGAGCAAGCTGATTAGGGAACTATAAAAGCAGTGTAACCACAACAGCTTGGAACTTAATGCAGGCTTGCTATTTTGAAGTGTCTGCAGTTCCCCTGCAGGTTTTGCACCTAGTGTGAAGTGGTTTATAACTACTGTTCACCAGTGACACTGTCAAAGCTAGCTAACCAGCTACAAACAGGGGACTTGAATCAATACAAAATGCAGTTGTCCCGCATGGATGAGTCTCCATAGATATGATTGCATGAAACACGTGTCTACTAGTTTAGGGCAGATGTATGAAGCTATATCAAGCTGTGACAAAAATGTCAAATTATCTGATGGGAAAGAACAAACCTTCAATACAGATCTTTTGGGGAGAGAGACTACAACTACCTCTCCTGTTTCTGACTTCTATAAAGATGCAGATTAAAGCTAAGGTCAGCTGGATATATTTGGCATTTGAGACTGCAGAGAGAGACTATGATGCTGCACTGCAAACAAATTAGCTGCAAGCATACCAAAAATGGGCAAAATGGATATATTGAAACAGAATTACTCTTTTCCCCAAACACCAAATGATCTAGCCTGTATTTGGACTATTTTACTGGATTTTTTTTAATTTTAATTTTTTTAATCTTTTAAGTGTTTTTTTTAATTTTAAATGTTTAATTTTAAGTGAATTGATGGATGATATCAGTGTTCTTGCCTTTGCAAGAACCACAAGTGGTTCATAACTTCAACAACCAACCACAAGTGGTGTAGTTGTAAATCTGTCCTTCAAGAGTAAGCTTGTAAATCTAGCTCATTCTAGAAAATTTAGGGAACATTCTGCTTACATGTTTCAATACATCATAAAAATGAATAAAATAACTGACAGCTGAAACAGATTTTTCTTTGAAAACAAAAATGTTATGAATTATATATAATATAATGAAGATATGCTGGCTTGATAAGGATGATGTAATAACTAAAAAATCGTGTTTCATGGAAGTAACATGAAGATAAGTAAAAAGTAAATGTAAATAGCATAAGGATAGCTAAAAACCAAAACCAAACCAAAAAAACAACAAACAAACAACCACTATAAAAACCCACAAAAAAACCCAAAACCCCATGGTACTTTTCTGAAGATTTTGTGTCCTTGGTAAGTGGATTTGTCATGAGGCTTAAGTCATTAACAGGCTTTAACATTGAAACTCATATCCTAAGCACTGGCACTCAGTAACTTTGGGCTCATTATTTGTCCAGAACGGTAAGTTCATAATTTGGAAAGCCAGTAATGCTGTCGTGCTATTAGAGGCCTCATTTTACCATGCTTCTTTAGGTGGTAGTGTTTGACTATGACAAAACATTCCAAATGGCAATTACGTAGGAGATGCTCTAAATTGCCTGGTACATTGCTTGGCTCTTAAGTTTCAAATGAAAAGGAAATATTACGTCAGACATTCACAAATCCCATTATCTTCTACTCATGACCTTGAACTCTTTTGTGCTAATTTTGATATTGAAATGCTTTCTATTTCATTTGGGCATGTTGGACTCATTTCCTCTTGTGTGCTTTCCTTCCCCACCCAGCTGCAAAAACCCTATTATAAAGAAATTGAAGCTTTTATTAGTCAGATGACACTGATGACCTAAGGGAATATTTGTTTCTTAGTTGGCTAGTATTGTTTTCAGAGTGAAATACACATTTGCAGGGACTGATATAACAAAAATATTCACATTAAGAATCAACTACAGGACTCATTTAAAAACAAACAAACAAAAACAAACAAACCCACAAAACCAAACCAAACCAAAAAAAAACAAAAAAAAACCAAACAAACAAACAAAAACAACAAAAAACCCAAAACAAAACAAAAAACCCAAAACAAAACAAACAAAACAACAACCAAAAAAAAAACCACACAAAAAAACCCCAACCAAACAACCACCAGATAATGCACAATTCCAGCACCCTAATCAATAACTTCTGCACCAGCAAACTTCCAGAGTTATGAAAAAACTAAGTCTTATTAGTAGTCCAGTAGTTCAAGTTCTTTTGCATAGATATCTTGCAAATTTTTGTCCTTCCCTCTTTCCTTCCATCAAAGTGATTTTATAGGTGAAACCAGTACTTTAGATTCAAGAGGTAGCTTCTTCCTGAATAATTTTGGAATTTGAAGTCATTATAATGAGGACAACTTTGGATGATGACCTTGTTTAGACATGTAGGGGATACTTAGGGAATAAGTATAAAGGGAAAAATTGTTTGCCTGAGGACAAGTTAGTAATGGAGTAGGGGAAAATTAGTTACCAGAATATCACAGAGGTCTGGGAAATGTTGTACTAACAGTATATTACCAGTTTTCCACCATGTAGAGTAGAAAAAAGAAACAGCTTTAATTGGCACACCAGAGAATTAGACTGAAAAACTTCACAGATAAAAGGCCTGCTAGAGGTAGGCAGTGAAGTAAGTGTAATTTTTCTGAAAACACACTTTCTGGAATACAGTTAACAAGAAGTGATAAATCTATTTTTTTAGACTAGGAGATGTAGAATAATTGTTTTAAATTGTTAGTTAGCTAAATTGTTTAAAGCTGAATACTTAAAGGCGTTAATACCTTTATACATTCAGTATCTCTACTGACAGTATCTCTACTGATGATGCAGTCACTATCTGTAGAACAACAAAGTTTTAAAGTCCAGGTGATAACACTATGGCATAAGCTAGGGTAGAGAAAAACTGGTACATCCAATCAATATTTAGATATTTTATTACAAAATGTATTAAATCTACACTTTATTGTGTAATATAAATTAATATACCATCAGGATGTGTTTTGATGCTGACGTTTAACAACTGGTTGCACAATCTGGTGAAAGTCATTGGTGAAGTACCTGGAATGAGAGCATGCTGAAGTTACGAACCAGCTTTTGAGAGCTGCCATGCAGGTACCAAGACATGGTTTCTTTCATAGCTCAATACCTACTTTATTCAGAGCTGAGAAACTCCTTGGGAGCTGATAAGACAAGAATGTATGTTTTTCTTGTTTGCCCTTTAAAATTAGGCCTGAAACATTGAGATCTACTAATCTTCATGTCTTATAAACAGTGTAATCAGAACCTATGAGGTTTGAAGATATCTATAAGAAAAGAGCAAAATGTAAATGCAAAACATGTATTGATAGTTGTCTTTCTGGTTACAAAGCCTATAATTTTATTTAATTGCTATAATAATGTTCATTTGCTTTACTTGCTAATTGCACTTCCATTTTAGAAAATTCTTAAAACAATGTCAAGTTAACCTCTTTATTTAGGATGTGAGAAATGCCCTTCATCATTCTCTAACATTTATATTTATAAAACCCAGGAATTTTATGCTAAAAGATACAGTTGTCTTAAACATGTTTACATTGGATGTTGCTGGTTTGATGATGGAAATAAGGCTATGTATAATTGAAGGGCACTCTGATTCTCACCACTGATGAAAATTAGTCTTTTAAAGGAAAAGAACAAAAGTTGCAAATGCAAAAACAAACTCAAAATAAACCTCACCAAAAAAATAGAAGTTAACAAAAAACCAAAATTGTTTGTGATGTCCAATGATAGGACAAGGGGCAATGGGTGCAAACTGGAGCATAGGACATTCTAAAGAAATTTAAGGAAAAACTTTTTCACGGTGAGGGTGACAGAGCAGTGGAACAGGCTGTCCAGAGGGATTATGGAGTCTCCTTTTCTGAAGACATTTAAAAACCTGGATGCATTTCTGTGTGACCTGCTCTAGGTGGTCCTGCTCTGGCAGGGGGTTGGACTAGATGATCTTTTGAGGTCCCTTCCACCCCTTAACATTCTGTGATTTGCTGACTGAAATAATATTGAAGTTTTTGAATTCAAATTGCATAAATTTGTATCAGCTCTCTCTGGCTCAAATGTGGTGTATCTTCAGTGACACAAGTCTATATGCATATTTTGGTTAATTAGGGCAGTAGTCCATTAAAAATATGGAAGCTATTTACTCCATGGAATTACTTTCTAAAAGCCAAATTAAGACAAACAATGAATTTAGCATTTTTTTTTCAGATTTGAATAGTTTTCAAAAACAATAGAAATATATGCAAAGCAAGTATAAAAAGCCCTGATGATGATAGTCTTGTAGTTATAATTCAGTAGTGGTGATCAGTTTTACAGGTAAGAAACTAAATCAGTTAAATAAAACAGAGCAGTTCCCTTTATCCTCCCACAGTTTTCTCTAAGGAATATACCCCCAATCTTCCCCTGCAAAGCCTGCCAAATGAATGAGGTTTTCAGCATGATGAGAAGGCACTGTGTTGGTGGTTGTAGTTCAAGAAGTTCCACGGCCGTGGTGAACAGTTCCTTTAAGCATAGTTGATTAATTCAGTCTTGAAAGACTAATTTATAGTCATGCACGTAGTAGATAGGGCCTTCTTACTTATGGAAATGAAGCTAAAACATACAAAAACAATTGCTGGGAAATAGTGCAGTAACAGTGAGACAAATGTTATTGATAGAAGTGTTTGTGTATTTTTTAATATTTTGTAAGTGATCCAGCATTGTTCTGAAAAGTTCTTCCATTAGAAAGTACTTTAGTACTGCTTTAACTGTTGCAGGAAATGAAAGACTAGAGACTAGTTTTAGTTTAAAGGTATTTAAAGTGAAAGAATATGGAAATAGTGGCACTCTGATACTTGCAAAAGTTGGAATAGATAATAAGTCAAGGCCAACTTAGGAAATCCCCAAAATTAGTGGTCCTTGCTTTTGTCCTTATCTACTCACTCAATAAAGAAAGAATAAACAGTCTGTCAATATGGCTTTTCTTTTCTCTAAATAAAAAAAAAATATTTTACTTCCTCAGGTCAGCATACAAGAAGCCAATGCATTTGTTGCCAAAGGAGATTTTCAGTGGGAAATCTGATAAAAGCTGAAAAGAATTACTCTCAAATTTTAAAGTAGAGGCAAGAAGGTGGCTGTATAGCCAAATCAGGTTAGGGTCTGAGAACATTACATTGCTAGCATTTTACTTTTATTATGTAGGTCAGCACCAGAGTAATCAAGAAGAATGCTTTAGGCAATTTGTTTCTTGGAACACCAGTTAAGAGTAAGATTTCAGCAGATCAGTTTCTGCAACAAAACTGATGAAGTATAAGTCATGGAGACTTCTTGTTGTTGACCCAGAGTGTATAGATTCACAGAAAGCAGGGTGAAGAGATTTGTAAAAAAGGTCATTAAACTGGTGACAAATCCCTGTGAGATAAATTTAGAGATACTGAAGAAAAATAACACTTGTGGATATGATAAAAAAGAAAAGAATGGACTATTGTGTAATTAAGGATGGGAAAATGATCGTCTCATTTACAGACACTAATTCCAAAAATGAAAATGTTCATGCTTTGAAAGCAGTTTGTATCTGTGATTGCTGTAGCAGGGAGTAAGAACTGCTTTTTCTGATACATGTTTCTACTAAAAATATTTCCATCATGCCAAGGGCCGAAATGTGGCTTCTAAGTGTTCAGAAGTAGGACGTTTTGGGAATCTAGTATGTAAACAATCATTTGATTGGAAACTATTGTACTGGAGACAAACTTTTCAGTAGTGTGGGTTGGATGTAGCTTCTAACCAGAGAACTGTTTGTTGGCCTAACTCAACTCATTTAGTTCCTGTTCCAGTGATAGTTATGAATTGAGGAATATATTTGGCTTCTGAACTTTCCAAACTGATTTAAGCACCATTGATTCAAATAATCATTTGGATCAGTGTATGGAGAGTTCTATGATGATATGATTGGCTCTCTTCAGTATTTCCATTTGCTTTTGCAGTTACCCTCTTTCTTCACAGTGTTGCTTTCTCTCTGAATATTGTAAATTATAGCACTGTGGTTTTGTGATAAGACTTGGGCATTTTGACAGATGTGGAGATGTTTTTCTGAGCAATATGACCTACCATGCCTGAACTAGATTTTAAACGACATAAATATTATTGTTTGTACCTATTATGCACTTTGCTGTGCTATACCTGCCCATTTTTCCAGTTGCAGATCTGTGCAGACATTGAAGTTGCCTAGAAATAGAAACATGCAGTAAATGATTCTACCACAGAACCTTCATCTTCTCTTTTATTCCATTTTCCCCAGTGTAAAATGTGTGCAAACAAAGGTCATTAATGGTGCGATTTCAGACACTTAAAGGTTATAAAATGCCATATTATAGTGCAATCTTAAACTATTTCAGGAGTGCTCAAGCTGCACATTGCCAGGACAATTCCTCTGGTCTGGAATCTGCTTTCCTCCCTCTGGTTCTCCATTGAAGGTGCAGGCTGAGGGTTGGATGAATGGCCAGAGGCCCAGGAGACCCCTGGACTCACGTTCTTTCCTCTGGAAAAAATGGTAGCAGGAAGTAGTCAGTGGCAGCCTTTGTTGGAGGAGTTTGTCCTTCAGTCCTCTCCCTCTGGACCAGGTTAGAGTATCTCATGTAAAAGGGGACAGCAGAAAGCAAAGTGCATCTGTTCTTCTGGCAGTGGTGTGCTACCTTCTTCTGAAGATTAGTACCATTAGAACTTGCAGCTGACTGTCCTTGCTTAAGTAATTGAAAGCTATTAATGAATTAAAGGGTGTACGTGTTACACTGACTGTCATTTTATTTCTACAGCCCATGGGGGTTTTGGGCAAGGTCATTGGTATCCCAAGTCTCCATGTTTAGTTGTAGTTGCTCTTCTGTAATGTGGTAGATTTGTTGTTCTCCAGTCTTTGGTCCTCAACCTATTTGGTGCAAGCACAGACTATAAAACTCCATCCAGCTGAATTAAAATTTTATTTTGGTTTAGTTTCTTCATTGGTTGTGAACCAGACATGTGCCAATACTGCTATATGATTGTGGAAAGAACTGTATTTTTGTGGATTACTCCTTTTTTTGGTAAAGAAGAAATGAGTCTTCAGGATAGCTTCATGTGCTTCTATTTGAATAGGTCATACAATCAGGCATGGAATATTTAATGCATTTAGAGTGTTTTTGTTTTTACTGGAAATGGAACTGATTTCAAGCCAGTTGTTGCTGAAGATGCTTATTTTCCTATTTGGCAAGTAGATCAATCATTAACAGAGAATGATAGGAGGTTTGTTTGGTTTTCCCTGATGTATAGAGAGCTTTCCAGGAACATGTGAAGAACTGGATTGGGTAACTCTCAAGAAAATACATATATTGAAAACAGACTTCTTTATATGTGATTGCCTTTCTTTGGGATAGTTAAAGTTTAAACACTTTGCCTGTGTGTCATATTTCTAATGTACTTACCATCATATACACTATGGTTCCTGGGTCAGGCTCAGCTACTGGAAGAATGTGTATTTCCTGCCAAGTTATTTTTCAACAGAAACTACTGGGTATCAGTCAAGGTTTCACTGTATAGGGAAGCTATTCTTTAGGGATATTTTTTTTCATTATTTATTTATTTATTTATTTGTAAGAAGGGAAAATAACGGGTGTCCCAAGATCTTATTGAGACATTCTGATCAAATTCAGGACAAAAGAAACTGAACTTGTCTGTTTTTTCATGCTTGTGTCCCCTTCACCAAATAACTAAGGATATTCTTGAGATTTGCAGCTGAATACGAATAGTTGAAAAACAGATTTATTTCAGGGGAAAAAAAAAAGCACTCTGCTGGTGTACAAAAAAAAAAAAAAAAAAAAAAAAGAAAAGAAAAAAAAGACCATTTCTGATACTGCAAAAAGAGCTGTTAGTGAGCAGCTGAATACCTATGATTTGGAAAACAGTGTAGGGGAAAGGGTCCTGGGGGTCCTGGTGGACAGACAGCAGGATGACCATAAGACAGCAATGTGCCCTTGTGGCCAAGAAGGCCAATGGCATCCTGGGGTGTATTAGAAGGGGTGTGGCTAGTAGGTTGAGAGAGGTTCAATACCCCCTCTACTCTGCCCTGGTAAGGCCACATCTAGAATACTGTGTCCATTTCTGGGCCACCCAGTTGAAGAAGAACAGGGAAATGCTTGGAGGAGTCCAGCACAGAGCCACAAAAAAGACTGAGTGGAACATCTCCCTTATGAGGAAAGACTGAGGGAGCTGGGTCTCTTTAGCTTGGAGGAGACTGAGGGGTGACCTCATTAATGTTTATAAACATGTAAAGAGTGAGTGTCAGGAGGGTGGAGCCAGGCTCTTTCTCAGTGACATCCAGTGATAGGACACAGGGCAATGGTGGCAAGCTGGAACACAGGAGGCTCCATGTAAACATAAGGAGAAACTTTTTCATGATGAGGGTGACACAGCACTGGAACAGGCTGCCTGGGGAAGTTGTGGAGTCTCTTTCTCTGGAGACATTCAAAACCTAC
>JANHGN010006107.1:80651-95531 GCA_024605025.1 Megaceryle maxima
TGAGGGTGACACAGCACTGGAACAGGCTGCCTGGGGAAGTTGTGGAGTCTCTTTCTCTGGAGACATTCAAAACCTACCTGGACGCGGTCCTGTGTGACCTGATCTAGGTGATACTGCCCTGAACAGGGGGATGGACTAGATGATCTTTTGAGGTCCCTTCCAACCCCTCACAATCTGTGATTCTGTGATTAGAGGTATCTAGAAATAGACATTTTTAGATTTTTTTTATTTTTCTTTTTCCCCTCCATACAAGCATCTAAGGGTATCTTAATAACATGAAAGAATTATGCTTGGTATAATTGCCAGTAAAAAGCCACACTGAGTTATTCGAATAGATCACAATTTGATTTGTGTTGTTTTTGACTTGAGATTTCTATTTGTGTAACAGAATACATCCAGTCTTTATCTTAGATAGGAGGAAGCTGAAAATGTTAACATGCTTGCAATTAATAACATGGTCTTAAGAACTTTTCCTCTGAAATTCTTAATTGTATTTGTTGTTTACAGTCTTCAGAAATGATCATCTAATTCCTATGTTCTGTTTAATGTTCTTGCCATATATAAATGTTTATATTGAATATTTATTCATAGTATATTTACTTATGTTTTGTGATAAAGTTTGAATGAGGCTTTTTCTGCTACTTAAAGAAAATTTGTCCTTTTTTATATAGGAATACTATTGTACAAGTTACCATAAGAAATATGGAAATACATAATATGATAGGTAAACTCAAGTCTGTCAACAGTAGAAGTAGTACAGGATGCTTTCTATAGATTATTCTTGAGCAGGTTGTTCCAGTTGGAATACAGAATAGATCAATTGGGTCACAAAGAAGCATGTATATTTGAATATTATACCTAAACTCATGTTGATGTACTGTCTTTATAAAAGTTATTAAACTAAAGGGTTCAGCTTGACTATCCCCTTCTATCTGTGACTGTTCTGAGCAAGAACTACATTTCTCAAATAATATACCTGTTACATATTACAAACCACAAATATTTGACATAATTTATTCTGTATAATCCCTCATTGTAATGCCTGACAAGAGCAGAGAAGAAAGATCACAGTAAACTGATGGTTTCTGACCCAACATCAGTCAAATCTTTAATAAAGATTACAAGAAAGTTCCTCTTTTGCTAAAAAATGGACACAATCTTTGTTTAAAAAAAAAAAAAAATTTTTTTTTTTAAATGCATCAAGCTCAAAATATTTTAGAAAATTTTCAGTCATAATCTGTCTTGGAGAGAGTACTGCATTATTCTCAGGTTCCTGTCAGGCACTGACAAGGAAATTAAACCTTTGTGCAAATGCCACAGGGATGGCTGTCCTGAAAAAGCCTCTATTAGCATTCTTCTCAGCCCAGAAACTTTAAACTTTCAAGTGTTTGCTGAGGGATCACGAATGCTGCGTTTCTTTTGCTGTTTAGGGGCAGAAGGAAGAGGAGATAGCAGAGGAAAAGCTATAAAGCAAACATTGCATGCTCGGTACTATTTATGCTCCTGAGAGATGGAACATCTTAACTGAAGAATGCATTGAAATAAGCTACTAGAAAAATACTATGGGGTGGGTAGTGTTGAATCCAGTACAAAAAGGCATTTTTTTCTTTACATATCAAGGAGACTTCTGTGTCCAAGCTAGGGTGGGAGTTAAAAAAAAGGGAATTGCTCTGCTGCTTAAGAAGGGAGTCAGCAGTTCAAACACTGCTTTCCATGCAAACAGATTTAGCTTTGAAAACTTGAAGCCTTCTCCTTGAATGTTTCCCTTAATTTTATTTGAATTGTTGCTTTTTATACTTCCAGAGTTGCATTGCCTTGTTAGCAGTTTCTCTTTGTGAAGTGTTCTGACCTCTTTGCATCTCCTGTGTTCTGGATGCCCTGTAACCAGTCTTTTGCAATGCAAAGTAGGCAGTGAGTGCCATACAGTTTAAGTTAGCTTTAACAAACTATAAACCAGATGTTAATTCCCAGAGAGCTGTGTGACACGGTCTTCTAGTTGCTTTAAATGTACGCACCATATATGCCCAGTGTCAAGACTGAGAGGGGATCTTAGCAATGTTTATAAATGTCTAAAAGGTGAGTGTAGAGAGGATGTGGCCATTCTTTTTTCAGTGGTGCTCAGTGACAGGACAAGGGGCAGTGGACACAAACTGGAACACAGGAAGTTCAACCTCAATGTAAGGAGAAACTTTTTCATGGTGAGAGTGACAGAGCACTGGAGCAGGCTGTTCAGGGAGGTTGTGGAATCTCCTTCCCTGAAGACTTTCAAAATCCTCCTGGATGTGTTCTTGTGCAACCTGCTCTGGGTGAACCTGGTTTAGCAGGAGGGTTGGACTAGATGATCTCCAGAGGGCCCTTCCAACCCCTACCATTCTCTGTTATTTGAGGTCAATCCTATCAAGCAACAATTTCATTGGAAGAATGACTGAAAGGGTGAGCTTTCAGGGTGAGCAAAGATGGAAGTCTTTGAGACTACAAGATTTTAATGAAAACAAGACTTTTATTTGAATGAAATGTAAAAAGAAGGTAAGGTTTTTACCATTGTAAGCATTGAACTTCTGCAGAGTTCTCAGAAAACATGAGAATGTGAATAATGTGAAAACACCAGTAAGTAGTGCTTTTCATCTTGGCATCTTTGCAGAGTATAAGAAATGGTCTTTTTGAGTTTCCACAAATCATAATTTATAATAGTGGTTGCTGTAATAATTTTTCCTTGAGTATTTAATGCCATAATTACCCTTTGAAAATTAGATAAATGAAGAGAAGGGTTTCTTTCTTGATGTTGAAATACATCCTTCCTTACTAGATTTTGGATGTGTTAGTTTTTGACTATTCAGAGATTTTCATCATTTAACAGAAATATATCACTTATGAGCTTTTTAAAAGGATAGCTCATTTCCTTTAAGTCATTTTAGTTTCCAAGCAACCAAGTCTTGTCTTAAATGTCACGTTTTTCCAAATAATGGTTAAAGGTAGTAAGTCCAAATAGAGTGGGTTTGTGTCTTTTTATCTAGTAATAAAATTGGCAAAGTAATTATTATTTGATCATAATAATCTCAACTGTTTTATTTTTTCCACATTATATAGATATTTATCAACCAGAAGTCATTCTCTCCCAGTAAACAAAACTTGACATCACTGTTACATGACAACTGTTTTTATTGCTTCTTAGTTTCTAGCATTGCTTCACTGGAAGATTAAGTATTCTGAACGATGGATTTTAGAAGACTGGGTATCTCTCAGTTTGTCCCAGGGGTCTTGGTCGCAGGAGCTCTTAGGTTGACAAACAGCTGTTAAAACAAATTTGTTGTTTAAATTGTAAATATAATTTTTTGCCTTTTTTTTTTTTTTTCCCAAGTTTACTAGAAGTGTGTATCTCAAGATGTAATTACATATCCACAAGGTACTAAAATAGTAGATTAGAAAAGCTTGGTATATCTGATCTAATTCATGGGAAAGAAAATTCAGAAACCCCTTATTATTCTGTATATTTAATGGTGTGTATCTTTCACCTGCTTTATTTCTGAATTTTAGACACCAGTTACATAATATGGTTTCTTCAAGGGGAATGCAGCGTCTATTAGTAATTCTGTATTAATGTACTACTGAGGACACTACTGAAGAACAAGGCTGTGACAGTTACTGTCATAATACATCCCAAATTAACTTGGACTATAGTTCTTTTTTGTGCAGCTTTTTTCAGGCTTTGTTGTTAGAAAATGTGATTTCTGAGAGGACAGTTTAAAAAAATAATAAAACCACTTAAAGTTTTGAGGCTTCAGAGGACATTTTTTTTACAAAGCAAGTAAACTCTTTCATCTGGAATGAAGGGGTTAAGAAGAGAAAGAAGAATGTGAAGGTCTGTCATGTATTTACCTCAGATGCAAAAAGCTACCTGAAGATTATATTTCAACAATAGGTACAAAACTTTGAGGGAAGGACTTCAGACCAGTTGGATGAGTAACAAATTTAAAAGTGATACTGTAAGTAGGTTGAGAAATCAAATAGCATTATGTTGTAAAGAAAAGTACATCTCTGGAAAGAAACAGTAGGGGTATATGTAGCAGTAGATCCAGAGATTAAATACAAAAATAAGGTCTGGCTGAAAAGAAAAAGCTCTATCAGCCATAGAAGAAAAAGACAATAAAAAATACGGAGAGGTGACAAGAGGATAAAGAGATTGAAATGTAGGCAGACTCAAACTCAAAGCTTATATTTTTTAATCATACTGATGTTACACGTATGTTGAACATAGAAGAAAAGCAAGGATGTGCAGTGGGAATGAATGTATGGAAATGACATCCAAGGTGAAAAAAATCCTTTACTAACATTATGTACACAAGTTATGGATAATTACCAGATGAATTTGATTAGTAAAGTGATTGGATTGAGGTTGATTAGTAAAGTGATAAAAGCTCTAATGTGATAATTTCAAATTAACATGGTTATAATTATCTCAAACACAGACCACCTATTGTAATCACCTACCAGAGATTTGAGTAGGAGATGGGGAGAATGAATTTTAGTTTCTGAAGCTGTTTTTTCCTCTTCTCATGTGGCAATAATGTGGTCTTTGCTTGTCATGTAAAATTCCTCCACATCTATGGTTTTGTTGTTTCCAGATAGGATTAATGTATCTCTCTGTACTGTGTTTTTTGACTTAAGGACTCGTTATCTGTGGCAGCTCAAGCCTTGGGGAAAGGGTGTGTTAGCTGGGGGTGGCAGGGAGGAATCTGTTAAGCTTAATGCATCTAAATATTGCATATGGAAGAACTCGTACATCCTTTAGAGTTGTGAATTCTAGTTGGTTCCTGCTGTAGTTCTAGTTGATAACTGCCAAGGCAAGAATTTGAGGCTTGAGTTGAACTGACATCAAATCTTATGTATTTTGATGGTGTTGCAAATATTCTGTATTTACATATATTTTTTTTTTACATAGTATTTTTGTTGAAGATTATTAATGAAAAAGAATGCTCATTTGATAGTACTCACATCTTCATTTTATTGATATATTGTTCTGTGATTAGATATTAATTATGCAGTTAAGGTTAGGATTCTCATTTTCTCACAACCCATATTTTATTTCTTCAAGCATAACTCAGAAACATAATTTAGCAATTTTTGAGTAGCTTATTTTCTGTACTTTACTAGTGGGTAGTACTATCAAAGCTTATTTTTTCAAAATACATGAGTGTCCATAAACCATGGATCTTAGTAATTTTTATGTTTGTTAGCATTTATCCTTTTTTTAGTGAATATGTAATATTTATATGTTCTACCTTTATTTTCAATTTTTGTTTGAACTGTGAACACAGTACAGTACTTTCTGGAGGAAGGGAAGAATTCTACTTGCTAGTAGTCATATTCTCCTACAGCATGTCATTTACATTATGCTTTTCTCCTTAGGAAGTGTAGAAAAGATATGGCCACAAACTTTCCAATCAAATACGTTACTTTTGAAAAACTCTTTGAATTCCAGTTTTTCATTTGGAAAAATAGAATTTAAAAAAAAAAAAAAAAGGCACTGCAACAAGGACAAAACTTTTGGTTAATTTAAAAGATTTTCTGCCTTCCATGTCCTGTTCTCAAAAAATTATTTTGCAGGACATATTTAGGATTTTCTGGCTTTGCTCAGGCTTGGAGCAATTGTTGTTCTTAAACTTCCCAAGTATAATTTGCTACTTTTTCTGATCTTGTAAAATAGTTACCCAAGGAATTAGACAATATTTCAGTTTACTTTTTGTTGCAACAGACTATAGAAAAATTTGTGTCTCCATAGCATAGAACACTTCAGCAGAACTAAAAATGCAAAATATAATTTGTTACAGAGGTCATAATCAAATAAACTCTGTAATTAAATATTACTTTAAAGATTTTACTTGAATCTGACATTTTGGATTAATTGGAACTGTATAAAGAAATGTGGTTTTATTAGTCTATCCCTTTCCTTACTACAAATACACCTCAGTCATTCTCTTTACCTTGAATATTTTATTTTTCTTGCTATTGAATTTTGATTTATTTCATTTTACAGTGTATTTTCAGAGAAAAAAATCAGTGCTGAAGTTGCTGCACTCTTGCTATGCAGAAGTTACCATTCTCTTTCAAAGGGTTTCAGAAGAAAACATTTCAACAATCCAAAGCTCCACCAAAAAAAAAAAAAAAAAAATCTGAATTGAGTTATACTCCAAGTCACAATAATTTGTTCTATATTAGAACTGTGTTTCCAAAAGCATGGTCTACTATAATATGTTTGTCTTTCTCTCTCTTATTAAAAAGAAATTTCATGCCTGAAGCCCATTAATACTATTGTAGGGAAAAGCTAGCTAAAAGATTGAAATGCATTAGGCAAGGTTGCTTCAATCTTTGATAGTTTTACTCTGCAAGTATTTGTTTGGAGTTATAAATTTGATTCTTATTTCTGTTACATGCAGTTTTAAATTTGAATCTCTTCAAAACTTTATTTATTGTTAGCTGTAATAAAGTGTTTTGACATAAATGTTTATTACATTTTCTTACAGGGGGTAATAAAAAGACTTGCAGCATATTATGGCATAAACTTACTGGCATTTATTATTTTTAATGTAACTTCTCCATCATGTCAAGAATGCCTAAAATCCTGAATGCTTTCAATTTTTTTTCATTTGTTTGTTTGTTTGATTAACTTTTGAGTAAATGCTAAATTAAAATACACTTTGCATTTACAGGCACTTGCAGACCAATTTGAAGATGTAAATACATCGGTATCTGAACGCATGAAGATTTTCTACTGCTGTCAGGTCCCTCCACATTGGGCCATACAGGTGTGAAGCAATCCCATTTCAAGCTTTGCTTAAAAGTCTGTGATGTTTCTTATTTTTGATACTCCAAGTTAAGAGAATGTGATATGCTTGAGTTGAAACACTGTAGAAGATGTAACCTAACAATGCACCTTTCGAGTTTTTTCTGGAAAGAAATCAAGTTCTACAGTGTTTTGCTTTCAGATGTCTTGTTCTGTCATGCTCAGAAAGTAATTGCTCAAAGGGCAATTCTTTACTTTCCTTCTTCCTCTAACAAAAAAATGAACCAAAGCTTACAAAATATCTTCCGTAAAAATAATCTTTCCACTGCCTTACTATTTATTACTGTTTTATTTATGCTACTACTGCTTGCATCTTTCTCATCTTTTAATGATCACTCAGTTTGAGTTGTTTTCAGGAAGTGGATCATGGTCAAAGCAGCCAAGTCGGTAGTCAAAAGTACACTGAAGAGCTCCTCAAGTTGAGAAACTCTTTGGTTTTGAGACATGCCCCTTTATACTAGTGCTGACAGGATTGGGGTTTTTTCTTCCCAAAACTACACTGTTTATCATGACAATAAACTCATTCTAAAGCAGAAATCTACACATCAGAGTCTTACCTGATGATACTGTATTTAAAAAACTTAAGAAAATTGTTTGCATTGCATACCTCCAAAGGTGTTCATTTTGTTCACTTTTAATGGTGGTTTATTGCTTTTTGATTTCTAAGCTCAATGCGTGTTGCTTTGACCAATCATACCTTCTAGTATTCTCAAATTATTCCACACAACCTTTCAACAGGCAATTGCAATAAAACTAGCAAAAGTGATTTTCATTTCCAGTTGTCAGAGTGGCACTTCTCAATCCAAGCCAATTTTCTAAGCCCAAGATAGAAATACTAAACCAGAGGGTTATAATGGAAGATGGCTACAGTCTTCTAGTCATAACAATGAAGAGGCATTGCCTATATAAATTTTACCAAGTTTGACTCTGAGTAAATTTGATAAAACATAAATGAGATGTAGTGAGACACTTGCAAATGTAGGGGTTTTTTTTTCCCAACGTGATTAATATCAAGCTAACAAATTATTACTTTGTTGCAGACTTTCAGAGTTTGTTACATATATATGTAGCCAGTTGTTAATTTTTTGACTACCAGTCTATTCCCCTATAGTAACTCCTTGGATTTGTAACAGATACTGAACCTAAGCCTGTAAAGAGAGGTCCCTGACATCTGTGGAGAACTTCAGGGAATCTATTCAGGGTCACCAAAAACACTGCAGAGCTTCACTGTATGAGATCTCATAGCATCATTAGGTGTCCTTATACAGAATACTCCTATTTGGTTTTGCAAACCAGATTGTTAATCTGTCACATGTAAATGAATTATCTTTTCTTCAAAGAAGAAAACCTATAAGCAATTTTTATCTCCTCTTAAAAAAATAACAAAATACCAAAGACAACTTTTCAGAGTCATGGAAACATGTCTTGTTTGTTTTCAAATGGAAAAGATTACTCATTTATTTTCATAAGTACACTGAAATAATAGCTGAATTTGAAATAACAAAGAGGTTGATTTATCAATGAGGAAAACTGTAGTATGCAATTGAATCTGAACTCAAATCCAATATTGATTTGACTAAAACCTAACAGCAGTGGCTGTTGGACAATGATTTCTCACAAGTACCTAATAAAATTGCATCAGAGCCTTTCTTTCCATCTGTGTTTTGTCACAGGTATAGGTTAGTATGCCAAAACATTGCTAGAAGAGGCTTTAATTCCCTCCTGCAACCCCTGTTTCTCCCTTTCAGCATTCCCACTGACATCCTGCTGCTCTCTGGATGAACGAGCCTTGCGCCTCATTTAAGGGCTGGGAGTTCAACTCTGTCAAATCATCCTTGCCATGTCTGTTTCCATTTTTGCATTATATTATAAACTAATTCAAAGTAATTTAAGCTGCTGACATGAACAAAAGTCAAATCAAAACAATTATTGTTCTATTGATGGGGTATTTTTTGAGGCATATGCGTTTTTTGAGGCTCCAGCTTCAAGAGAATAATTCCATATTCTCTGCCTACTTGTGGATGTTAGAAATCCTGCTAACATCCTCTTAAAATGTAAACAGTATTTATTTACCTGTTTTCAGTTACCTGGAATTTTTTATCTTTCCAGCGTCAGCTTGCAAGCCTACTCTTTGAGTTGGGATGCACCAGCTCTGCCTTACAGATATTTGAGGAGCTGGAAATGTGGGAAGATGCAGTAATCTGTTATGAAAGAGCAGGACAGCATGGAAAGGTAAGAAAAATGGTTTTTACAGCTGGGATCCTGTCTTGAAATAGAACCTGTAGTATGAGGGACTGCCTGGCTTGAGCTGTCAATCCACTACTGACACTACTACTACTTCTGAGGAAAGTCTGTTTAGGAAAAATGGACACATGACATGTGAGTCTGTCATAACCTGTGAACACTAAAAGAAGAGATTTGTGGTAATGACCACATGAAATAGAATTTGGTAAATAAGAACTTAAGCAGCAAGAAGATTGTGATAGTGATTCTTGACAATATTCAAGGAAAATAAGTTAACAGCTGTGAATGCACAGCAAGGTGTGATGTGGTCATTTCAAGAAGACTGTAGCAGTCATTCATGATAGTGACTTGGAGCTTTGTCCAGAAGGGATGTTAGTTTTCTTTCCCCCTTGATTTCAAACTATTAACTGTATTTCTTAAAAGCACTTTAAGTAGAATAGTATCAGTACTTGATGTTTTTAATTACCTATTGTTACCATATTCAAATTACAAAAATCAAACATTTGAGAAAAGAAGTGGCATAAGCTTAAAAGGTTTTAATTTAAGTCTACGTTGATGTTTTTCTGAACTTCTCCATCCTTTCTTTAGCACTGCTGCAGCTATGTGGGATTGGCTCTAGACAAAGACGAATTAAAGCCATCACCTAACTCTATGTATTGCTGACAAAGTTGTTTAAAAATGCTGGTTGCAGGCTGTAGCAGCCCTCCTATTGTTGATTATTTTGCTGTTACTATTAGAGCAATGGTAGGAAGATTTTTAGAAGGTGATACCTGGAAGCAATACCTCCTTTAGCTGTGTTCTCTTTCTGGTGCAGTCTGTCACACAGAAGGACTGTAACAGGAACTTATGCTATTAAGCATTATTTTCAGGATTTATATAGCTTTCAGAAATTCTCACTTTCAGGCAGAAATATGTTTTTTCTTTTACTCCCTGTTCTTTCCCTCTGTTTGGCATATGGTAGCATTAAACATATGAATGTATATGTGCCTTTATGATGCCACAAGCAAAAAGACTATGCTTAAGCTAATCTAATCTTACAGAACAGGGAGATATAACTTCAATTAACAAAAAAAAGGCAGAATTTCTGATACTTACATACTTTTTTTTTTTTTTTTTTTCCTAGCTATCATGCACCAATGCCCAGATTTTGGTCATTATAAACTGACAGATGTGTCTTGCTGGCAAATTCTGTGTCACATTATGCGTGCCTTGGGGATAACATGCTAATAACCCGATCCTTTCAGTACAGTGGAGAAATAGAGGTCAATATTTTCCATTTCCTGGAAATGCATTCTGTCCTACTTACATTCAAAAACTGCCCTTAGGGAGTTATGAAAAATGGTACTCGGAGAATAGGACAGGATATGTGACACAGGAAACTGCTTAGAAATGCTTTCAGAATGAGGGTTTGTACTGTGCTTTGACAAACAGAAAATGCTATGTAAGTACTAAGTAACAGTAGTGCTGGAAAAAAAACCTAGCTCTAGACCAAAAAAGCCAGAAAACTTTTTATCTGTAAACCAAGAGTAGTGACTATTTTTATTTTATTATCGGGAAGCTTTCAGAGCTTGTATTTATCAAAAAAGTTTTTAAACATGGTAGTTAATCTTTTAGAAATGCACAAGAATCTACTAGAGCAGTATGCTGTTTGCTGAATGTTAGTGTCATGTATGTGCCCAAAAGAACAAACTCTGTTTAACAAATGTGTTTTTCAAGCACAAATGCCTTTGTATAAAAACCTGAATTTAAATAAAGGAAAATCTAATAAAACAGCAAGATATCAGCAATACCAATGCATTTGATGAGTACTGTGCAAAAGAGTAGTAAATGACTTGCCCATGGTCATGCATGAAGTTACAGGGAAGATGGAACGAAAACTGAAGAGCTTGCCTTTTCTCTCACTAAATCTTTCCATGCTTATCTGTTCTGCTTCTTCATGCTGCTTCTCTGGTGGCCTAGCAAATAACATGCAAGCAGAAAAGCTGTAAGCATTTTAGGAAATACTTTGAAATAGCAAAGGAATTAATTGTCAAATAAGAGTGAGAACGAGGCTAATAAGGGTCTTTTGGGAAACAAATAAAATAAAAGCATGGGACACATGGGTGGGATGGCAAGTAGAAGTTTAGGTTTAAGAAGCCAAATGCAGGATGAATCTTGAACGTAGTTTCCAGGATCTCTAGTGAAGACCTAGGCAAAATGAGAAATCCATTTTTCATGTATTGTCTGGTTTGTTGAAGAAAAAGGGCATGTTTAGAGAAGAAAATATGGTTTTTAGTGTGTAGTTATGATTCTTTGTATAAGCTTTTAAAGATTTAAGTAATAAAATTTGTAACATGCCAGAGACGTGATCAGATAGCTAATCAGATATAGAAAAAGTTAGACTTCTGCTTATTTAATTCTCTGTTTTATCTGTGTGCTGAAATATTTATGTTGGCAATGAATTCTTGTAAGCTGGGACTAGAACATAATGTTTTTATGCTCTTAAATGTGAAATACAATTAACGAATGGTTGGCTTTCTAGTATGTGATTAGTACTAGGCACTGCCACAGAAGAGCAATCTGAATTTGGGAGTGCCCTGCAGAGGAAGAGGTAAAGCAGCAGTGTACAATGCACTTTTCACCTCATAGCTGCTGTTTACACAGCAACATTTCAGCCTGGTTTCTTTATCTGAAGGGGAAAAAAAACCCTTACCTTTTTGCACCTCATGTGATTACTGCGATATTAAAGCACGAGAAACAAGAAAAGCAGTAATAATTTCAATGCAGATATTAACTTAGCTTTCATTTTAGATAAACTAGGTATGATAGAAGAATAACAGTAAACTTAAATTCTGTGGCAGCCTGCATTGGATCATTCTTGGTTCAGATGGTTCAAACCGATCTTCTCTAATAGAAAAATTATACCAAGCTGAATTATGTATGTTACATTTTTGCAGCAGGGGACTGAGGTAAGTGTTCAGTCTGAACAACAGATCATCTGTCCAGTGTATTTATCTTTCTGAAAAGCCACAGAAAGCAGACTATCTCTTGTTTAAAAGAGAAACAATAATTTTATTGTTAGAGTGAGATAGTGACCCTGAGATAAAGAGCTTCTGAAGGTTGATTACAGCCCATAATAGATGTCTGGGAGACCCAACTTGTGTCTTTTTTTTTTTTTTTTCATAATGCTGTATATATTCTGAATATATTTTATCTCAAACATGTAGATAAATTTATAACTTCTGCATCTTACATAAAAGTAAAAGAGTAGCATTTCCAAAACAAATAGTATGACAGTAGATGTGTATTCAGATGTCATAGAATGGAATTAACTCTCTTCAGAAGAGAGCAATTAGAGACACAGGAATGACAGTCATTGCAAGAGTACTTAGTAGGATATATATACACTTATTAGGATATATGTGAAAAAACACAGAGGGTAAACTATTAAGGATAGATAAACTATTAGTACTGCACATACCTTAATGGTGCTGATAGCATTTTGCTATGAAGTAGGTGTAGGTTTGACGTCCAAGACTGATATTTGCCCTTTGGACAGAATACACACTTAAGATATAAAATGAGGATCTTGTTTTAATGGGTACATTTTCCTTGGTGCATTAAACCAAAAGCCACTGTACTATGTTGATGTTGAAGTGTTTTTTTGGGTTTGTTTTGTTTTGTTCTTTAAGAAAAACTGTTTGGAAGCAGATTCTCTCTAGACTGTTATCTCTGATGCTGTGTTGGATCAAGATACTGTTTCCTTACTATCCTGACTTCTTAGTCTTCAGCTGATGATTGCACAGTACTAAAGTGGTGTGTTCAGGCAGGTGATTAAGTGAGAATAAACTGTCCCATTATGCATTTTCTCTTTGTTCTTTAACAGGCGGAAGAAATACTCAGGCGGGAGTTGGAGAAAAAGGAAACACCAGGATTATATTGTTTGCTTGGTGATGTTCTTAAAGACCACCAGTATTATGACAAGGCCTGGGAGCTCTCCAGGCACCGCAGTGCCCGAGCCCAGCGCTCCAAAGGCCTCCTCCATCTCCGCAATCGGGAGTTCAAGGAATGTGTGGAGTGCTTTGAACGTTCAGTGCAGATCAACCCTATGCAGGTTGGGAAATTATACACATATGGATTTGCTTTAGTTGGGGTGTTCAGTTTTGAATGATGAAACACTTTTTAAAAGGCAGTTCTGTACACAGTTGTCCAAGTAACAGCTTACTACTATTCTTAGCAAATTTATCACCATGCATGGGAAACCTGGCTAAAAACATTAGCATAATGAAATGAAGATACTTTTTCACATTCAGTGCCTTGCATGCAGCAAACTCTTTGCCCATACATCTCTTCTATTTCAAAGTGATCAAGCCATTGAAAATTAATAACTATCATCAAATAAATCATGAGCAAGTGTCAAGTAAAATAGTTACAAGAAAGCTGTACAGGTTTTGATGAAATTATCCTTTTGTCTTATCTGTTGACTTTGGGTTACAAACTTTGATCTCTATATTTCACAAATCTTTTTCAAGTGTTCTGGTCTGTACTGCTCTGGAGTCACTAAGAAGTGTTGAGTTACACTTGTGATGACAGTAGCTTTCATTGCAGTAATGCATCAAAACAAACCACAGTGAAAAGAGTTCTCTTGAAACTGGTTATTTTGACAGATCCTATGCAAACTGTTCTGCAGACTGTTTTTGTAATCTTTCAGTTTTTCAGCCACTATATCCAACCCAAATAAGGTCCACCTTGTAATTAAATTAGCTTTGTGGTTGTTTATCATGGAATCATAGAATCATTTCAGTTGGAAAAGACCCTTAAGATCACTGAGTCCGACCATTAACCTAACACTGCCTGCCAATCCCACTACTAAACCTTGTCCCTAAGCACCTTATCTATATGTCTTTTTAAATACCTTCAGGGACAGTGACTCCACCACTTCCGTGGGCAGCCTGTTCCACTGCTGAACAACCCTTTCAGTGAAGAAGTTTCCTAATATCCAACCTAAGCCTCCCCTGATACTTGAGGCAATTTCCTCTTGTCTTATCACTTGTTACCTTGGAGAACAGACTGACAAATATGTGTATAAGTTGTGGTCTTAATAGCTGTTTCCAGGTCGATGTGAAAGTAGGATACTCATCCTTCTTGCCCTCGAAAGAATACTGCTGGAGCT
The DNA here is from genome assembly GCA_024605025.1 of Megaceryle maxima. NCBI lineage: Eukaryota > Metazoa > Chordata > Aves > Coraciiformes > Cerylidae > Megaceryle > Megaceryle maxima. Next base: position 94,889 of record JANHGN010006107.1, read on the forward strand.
GCTGATTAGAGTTCAACATAACTATCGAGCTGTCTGCTTTAGAAAAATGTTAAAAACCTCCAACCTTTCAAACTGTTTATCTCAAAGCTTTTTTTGTATTTCAATGACATTTTATTCCAGTGAATAAGAGTCCTGTTCTTATTCAAGTGAATTCCAGTTAACTTTTAAACACCTTTAAAATGGGAAGCAAAATGAATAAAAATGCTTCCCTTTCTTTCAGTTCTCTTATTGACTTGGGAATTGCCAACAGAATCACAATGGTAGGGGTTGGAAGGGCCCTCTGGAGATCATCTAGTCCAACCCTCCTGCTAAAACAGGTTCACCCAGAGCAGGTTGGCCAGGACCATATCCCGTCAGGTTTTGAATATCTCCAGAGAAAACAATCCCCCTGCCCCTGGGCAGCCTGTTCCAGTGCTCTATCACCCTCACAGTAAAGAAATTTTTCTTCATGTTCAGGTGGAACTTCCTCTGTTCCAGTTTGTGCCCATTGCCCCTTGTCCTGTCGCTGTGCACCACTGAAGAGTCTGGCCCCATCCTCTGACACCTACAGTTTAGATATTGGTAAACATTGATAAGATCCCTTCTTAGCCTTCTCTTCTCTAGGCTAAACAGCCCCAGGTCTCTCAGCCTTTCCTCACAAGGG
>JANHGN010006107.1:102956-125057 GCA_024605025.1 Megaceryle maxima
AAAGGTCTCATCTCCCTCCTGTTCTGCAGGCATCAACCCTGGGTCTGTGGAGCAGGCACCACAGGATGCAGATGTGGCTGTTAATTGATATTTACATACCTGGTTGTTGCTGTAGTCAATAGTATTTATGTATTTCTATTTTTATAGAATAATTTCTATTTCAATGTAATCTTTTGACTGCCTTATAGAAAATGTGTTAATATGCGTGATTAGCACAGAAGGTTCATTTATGTATTTTTATCAAATAAGCATAATAAAAGTGAATAATTTTTTTGGTGGTACTTTTATTATTACAGAATGCTGAGGCCTGGAACAATTTATCAACTGCTTATATCAGATTAAAACAGAAGTAAGTACTTCAAAATTATTAGAAGATACTACTTCCAAAATAAATATTTATATTTCCTTTATTTTGACATGGTTTTTTTTTTTTTTTTATTCTTATAATGTGGTTGCCTCATATCTTGTAATCCTTATCCCTTCATTTCTCTCTCCTGCATTGGATCGTTGATAAAATGTATTTTGTGTTACAGAAAATAGAATTTCATAAAGCTTGATAAAAGTATCAACCTCTCACCCTACACTTTTTGTCTTGTTAAAAGTATTTGTGATGTAGTAAGTATAACCAGTGCAAAACATATATTAAGTTGGAAACTAACTGTTTTCTTCTGCTCCCTCATCAAAATCAAGCTTTATTCTAGTCAGGCTCTTAAATCAGTTCCACTCGGGGACTTTACATTTGGGTAAGTCTTAGATGAGTCTCATAAAACAGACAAGTATGAAATGTATAAAGTCTTTTGAAAAGTATATGCAAACAACTTGCAGACACCCAAATGAAAAGGGGTTTTGTTGATTTTTTGGAGGGGATTGTTTGCTTTTTAGGAGTCCACAAACTTTGTATATTCTGAATTTCCTCTATAAAAATTAGTTGTGATGAAAACAGACTCTTTGCTTTATCAAAAAAAATCCCCAAAACCAGATACCAAAAACCTTCTCTGGGTGCCATGAGGCCTTTGAAATCTAGATCTCAGATTTCTTAGAACAAACTTGGACTGTCCCTTTGTCCTTTGGGCAAAAGATTCCCAGTTTCCAGGACAGGATGACACACTGGTACTGCCAACTGTTTCCTGTTTGGACATTAATTGGTTTAACTCCATCATTGTGTGATATATTAAATACATAGGGGATTTGTTCTGAGAATCTAGAGGGCTTTTATCAGTGTAGCAAGAGTGATGATTGAGAAATGTGATTTCCATCCTAGTCATCTGGTATCTTGCCTACATTTCACAGTTCCATCTGATTGGCATCTGCCCTTCTTATAACTTACTAACTTTTTTGAGACAATGAGGTAGATCACATAGGCAAACATTCTGCAGATGTTGAAGAGAAGTTTCAGAAACAGTTTCTCAAGGTGATTTGTGTACATCAGTCAGCAGAGCATCCTTCAACCTGTCAGAGATCTGTGACAGATCCAAACTTCCATCATAGCAAAATCCACAGAGGAAGCAGCAGGCCTACTATAGTCTATCAGCATTGAGATCTTAAATGCCTTACTAAGACTGTTAACAGTGGAGGAGACCCAGCTCTTAGTATATTTGCTTGTCAGTATCACATATGTTAGTATATCAAAAGAGAGAGAAAAGGAGAGTGAACATGGGAAGATCCTGCCTGTGAACTATTCTGCCATAGCTATGCCAAATGACCTGTTGTCTTCCAATAATTTGCTCTTATCAGTCAGCTCTCTTCACATGTATATGGTAACTTTAATACTATAGTCTTAGATTGGTAATTATTTACATTTTTCCCTGACCCAGCCATTCCAAACTTTTAATGGCCTGATCCACTAGTTAGATATTCCCTCTTCCTGGCTGGGATTTTCACACTCTCCTGGACCCTTTTTTTGAAAATCACCCATCAATTTCTTTGAGCTGTTTTTCTTTAGACACAGCACTCAAGCAATAGAGCAAGTGAACTGCAAATTTTAATAACAAGACTTCTTTATTAAGAAGATATTTTTTTATCATACTTCCCCAAAGAAGATTTTTACCAGACTGGGAAAACTGTTTCAAGTTTTCATATAGAGGAATTTTTTTGTGTTTTTTTTACATATCATGACTGTCCATCTGAGAGTGAACTTCAATCTCTTAAAGTCCTAAGAACCATATCATTCTAATTCTCTAACAAAGCTTTTTCTAACGTTTCAAATTTATTGAAACTTCTGGCAGTACGTTTAAGCTTTAAACAGTAGGCACCTAGACCTTATTAACATATGCTTTAGATTGCATTTAAGACTTAGGCCCTCTGTCTCCTTTCTGGCAGCATCAGTTGCATGTTGTGCATGGAGGTCATACCTTTGTAAACCTAAGTTGTCTGCTTTCAGCCCATATTCTTGATATGGCCAAACTGTTTTATGTTCCTTACCACAAAATACCATTGTCTCTCTGAGTAAGGGAACGGTAAAGAGTTGCCTGCAGCACATCCATATGAAAATAAGAAGATGCTTTCTGATTTGACTTTATAGGAATTATGCTGTCCAACTTTCTTTTGCCACTATGAGATGGTTGAGGGCAGCACCCTTGGTGAAGGATCCTGTTAGTGTTTGGGGCCACTCTGACACATTTGTACTGAGCAGTGTAATATCAGGGAACAAAGGGTGCAAGTAAAGCTTCCAGCTGACATAAGAAAAAGCTGGTTGAAAATGCTGAGCTTCTGTGCAAAGGGTATGCACATTTACCGTGGGCAAATGTTTAAAATAAATCTCAAAAGGCCGTTATTGTTAAGTAGCCTTTCCTTTGTGTTATGAAATGAGTCAGTATCATTCTGCATTTGCCATGATTTTTATTGTTTAATGTCTGTTACAAATGCAGCATGAGTAATACTGTTTTCTTGGGGTTCCAATTAAAAAATCAGAAAGTAAAATATTGACATAGATGGCACAATTATAATTAATTTTTATAAATATGTAATTATTTTTTATAAATATGTAATTATGAGAGCTAACAGAAATTATCTAGCTCAAACTCTATGGATTTTACTGTAAACTGATGGAAAGTAATTGGCAAGAGAGATTAAAGAATTATCAGTATTGTAAATTAGGAAAAATAGCTTTTACATAGCACTATTTTCTGAATCTGTTTTTTTTTTTTAATAAGCAGCTTTTCAGTTAATACAATGCCAACTGATTTTACTATAGAAATCTTCTATATTAAATCTTTAATATAGAATTTTCATTTCCATTCTTTTTTATTACTGATTAGAATCAAAGCATTTCGGACCCTCCAAGAAGCTCTCAAGTGCAACTATGAGCACTGGCAAATATGGGAGAACTATCTTCTCACCAGTACAGACGTTGGAGAATTTTCTGAAGCAATTAAAGCTTATCACCGGCTCATGGACTTAAGAGAAAAGTACAAGGATACACAGGTGAGGAAGCTTTCATGTTAGTCATCCTATATGTTCATTGATTTTTCTTGTGAGAAAGAGAGATTCCTGATCATAATTGTATCAGTAATGATCGTACACATACCAGTGAAGTTATGTAAGCAAGCCATATCTTTTTTTGAGATCTGGACTGTAGGATGAAGTATTTAAAATAAAAATGGACAAAGGAAAACATTTGCATCCAGATTGTGTTAGACTTTGTGGAAGGACAAATATGAACCTTTCAGTTATTCAGTTATTCTTAAACAAAGCACAATGCGTAACCTCATCTTTTCATATAGTTCCTGCATATCTTAGTAGCAGGAATTATTTAGTTTAAAGAAAGATAAACTTTTCCTGTATGTTTGAAAATTCCACAAATGAGCCTTTGAAAGTGAAGTTTCATAGATTGAATGCATTATAGTTAGAGCATTGATTCTTAATAATCACAACAAAGAGAAATAAAGGACAAGAAAAGAACAAAGAGAAATATTTTACTCATCTTTCACTGTAGTTCAGTTAAGTTCACTTAACTTCTCTGTTTGGAAGGTATGCTCTGGACAAAATCCAGAGAGCCTACTTTAACAGCTTCAGCTGGGATGTCACCTTGCTTAAAACCAGATCCTGAATCAAGACAGATTCTGTACATTCGGTGAAAATAGCAAAGTGAATCTGAAAGGCAGTCCAAAGAATCCCTTAAGCAAAGTAGTGAAACACCTCCAAAAGCCTTTGCAAAATTAATGGATCTGGTTGAAGAGCTTATGAGCTCTTAGGGAATTTCTGTGTAGTACCAGGGTAAGAGGACCCAGCTGCTGCTGTTTCTTTTCTAATCCCATAAAATGATGAAAAGTAGCTTTCCAAGATCTTGGGAGTTCGAGTCCCATGATGAGGAGAGAGAACAAATAAAATTAATTACAGTTGTGGAAACATCTCATTTATTCATGGGGAGTGGGGATGTTGAAAACTTTTTTCAGATTACATTTTAATAGCAAATTGTTCATAAGTACAATACTTACCGCTCTAAAGGTGACCATGCATGGGATATCATTCTGCATGAATAAAATCTTCTAGGTTTAAGATGGCTGAAAATTAAAGTCTCACATTCTCTTTTCATTTAAAAAGTGTCTATTGAAAAATAGTCTTAGATACGGTAAACATTAGTTTGTTTGGCAGCTACAGTACCAGTACTGGTGGGGCCTGTGTGTTTATTCATGGAACATCTTGTAGAGGGTTGGCTTTTTTTAATTACTTGTTTTATCAATTGTTAATTTAAATAACATTTTTAAGGGTGGTTTACTGTAGTATTTTAGGTTGACAACTGACAGGAATATAATCTTCTACATATATTTGTCCATTTTAGGTATTTTGAGATGATGCAGACTCCTATTAGTGTGTTTTGTCAAATTTTATGTAGGATATTTTATTAAAATATTTGGCAATATTGCTTACACTAAATATTTTTGTTGTATAATGTGTTTTTCATCTTGTTCTCGTGCAACTTTTATCATTTTAACAGAAGTATATATATGCTATGTATCCTAGGTTATTACTTTTCAATCCTAATTTTAACTTTGGTTGCTGAGATGCAAAATTCTTTTTACGTTTTTATCATAACTTCTAATACAGTTTCTTCAATTGGAAGGATTTACTAGCTGGCCAAGAAAACCCTCAGAGCCTGATTAAAGAATTTCAGAAAGGCTTTAATCAATAATTTTACAAGGAAGAGTATTCCCATAACAAAACAAAAACAGCACATAAAAATAAAAGCTTTTGCTGAGATTGTTTACTGAATTTACCATTCATTTCTGAGCCTCTCTCATTTGCCAACTTGCCTGTTTTAAATAGAGGTGCTTTATAACCCTCTGGTGCAAATGTATTTTAACAAAATAAAATCACGGAACCTGAGTAAGTAGAAGCATAAGCTTCTGTTTCCATGCAACATAGTATGATCTGCTCTCAGGTTATATATAGTATTTGTAGTCATCATAGATTTTAATTGATAGACTACTAAGCTAGATGACATAGTGCTGAGAAAGAAGGTAGGAATTTAAAAATCCAGAAAAATTAATATGCACAGGACTGGAAGAAATATGTTGAGTCATTGATTCCAGTTCTTGGTGAAAACAGAAAGACAGCCATGAATCACATTTAGCATACCCCTTGTGAGACTGAATGCATCAATTTAAGAGTGTGCAATTGAGTATATAATTTGAAATGTCTTTGGTTTGCGTAGTTACATCTTTTTTTTTTTTCATTTTATTTCAGCGTAGTATGACTTTATATTCATAAATCACTAATTTCTTCTATTAACAGTAAGGCATTCATATCTTCATCTGTGATTTCCATTGCTGTCTTTTTGTGCAAGACTTCTGAGTACAGAATGTAGCTTTGGGAAAATTTCATCTAAGCTATTGTACTTATTTAATGATGTCATCCTTGTGGCAAAGGTTCTGAGATCATGATACCAGGAGGCTTGAAGATATGTATGCAGAGATTCTGCAGACAGAATTGAACAAGGAAAAGATGAAGGGCTCTCTTTAAATGAGTAACAATGCAATAAAAGATTACAGCAAAGGGCATACTTTCAAAAGTCTCAGTTTCTAGTACCTGCCTTAAATGTGATAAACATGCTTTCTTAATCTTCCTTCCTTCCTGGTTCTTAAAATTCTTCCGTTTTCCATATTTCTTCTTAATGTTCATGAACCTACAGAGAAATACACCTTGAAAGCCATCTAGACACCTTGAAAGCCATCTAGATATTACATAATAAAAGATAAAGGCTTACTGAATTATCTGTAGTTTCAGCTAGTAGATCATTCACTACAAAGGACCCGAGGAGAAAGCCTTACCCATTGTAACCACGAATTTAGCCTCTGAATTATTAGTCTGAGGTGATAAATATACCTGAAAGATTTCTGCAACTACTAATCATACGGCTTTGACCCACATGCCTGCTTGTGAAGGCAAACAATCCTTTTTACTTGAAAATCATAGTTCTGTGAATAACAAAGTTATTACGTGGATGGAAAAGCTGTTCTGCTACATTGCTTTCAGAAACCAGATCTTAATCCTGTGGTGTTAAAAGAATATGAATTCAGAAGTATGGACAAATGGTCCCTCTCTGCAATTCTGTTTCTTGAGAATCCGGCAAAGTTTTCTGTTACCCTTTCCATCAAATATCATCATTTCAGCAGTTTGTATTGCCACACTGTTTCTAATAAAAGACTGCAAGAGCATGTTCCAAGGGGATTTTGAAGGGCAAGAGTCAGAATTAATAATTTCTGGAGCTCAATTTCTTTTAAGTAGCTTGCTAATGACAATTATCTTTTATTATAAAGCTTTCATTTGGGAGGGACATAGGGAGAGCTCATAAACTGCAGATTTATCATTTTCAATCTAGTATCTGAGAGTTCTCTTTTTACTTGAGCACTCTCAAGTTTAACTAGTATTAGTCAAGCTTCTAAAAATGCTTTGACAAAGTGAAGTTTTATACGAAAGGAGCTGTTTGGAGAATGATTGTGGAATGAGATTACCGGATAGCAATCACAGCGTTTAAAAATGATTGGGCTTGTTTCTGTGGTTTTGAACCGTGGTGGGTTTTGTTTTAGTTTTTAGTAAACACACATTAGTCACAAAAGCAAAGGAGTGGGAGGAATGCAGATGATGGAACTGCTAGAAGGAGTCCAGCACAGAGCCACAAAGACAATGGAGAGGAACATCTCCCTTATGAGGAAAGACTGAGGGAGCTGTGTCTCTTTAGCTTGGAGGAGGCTGAGGGGTGACCTCATTAATGTTTATAAACATGTAAAGAGCGAGTGTCAGGAGTCTCAGTGATGTCCGATGATAGGACACAAGGGCAATGGGTGCAAGCTGGAACACAGGAGGCTCTATGTAAACATAAGGAGAAACTTTTTCATGGTGAGGGTGACACAGCACTGGAACAGGCTGCCTGGGGAAGTTGTGGAGTCTCTTTCTCTGGAGACATTAAAAACCTACCTGGACACGTTCCTCTGTGACCTGATCTAGGTGATCCTGCTCTGGCACGGGGTTGGACTAGATGATCTTTTGAGGTCCCTTCCAACCCTGAACATTCTGTGATTCTGTGTTTCATACTAAACACAAACTCTACACAGTGATCACATGGAATCCAGTTCATTAAAAGAGACATTACAAAAGAAAAATAAAAAATGACATCTCTACTGCTTGTGTGGGCTTCTGGGCAACAAAGCATTGCTTTACTAGTTTAGTATGTATAGCAGTTTAAAATTTCTCAAGGATCTAAATTAAAAGTTAACACTTAAGACAACCATCTGAAATGGAAAGCTGTGCTACATTGCTAATACTTTTTGATCATTAACACCATTCACTTGCAATCTGAAATAGCTTTATTTAACACCTGGACACAGCCAAGTAGTAATTCATTACTGTTTAATGGTCCTTTTAATCTGGGTCTTCACACCAGTTTTATTTTAACTGCTGTAGTGCTGAACTGTATATGATGAATTACAAAAAAAGGAGATAGATCATTATGGAAATGTAAGCAAAGGCTGAACTCTATGGGGATATGAGGTGGGGTTTTTTTGTTGCTATATCTTACTGACTGAGGAAACTTTTTTTTTTTTTCATATACAAACATGAAAAATCACATTGGCTTTGAAATTCTTGGTAACTGCATGATATTCAATGTGAACTAACTTTTTGGACTTAGAGTAATAATTTTGTTAAACCAAGAAATTGATTGAGAAGTCGTAAATGTATGTATGAATCATCAGGACCAGTTCTAGTTCCTTTTTAAAAGAGAACATAGTTTAATGTTTCTTCTTACACCTCTTTTATTTTTTTTATTACAGTGCTGGAAATTAATATATCAATACTTGCTGGTATTTTTCTAGCAAATCATTACAGAAGACCTGATTCATTTAATGATGGGGTTTAGTCCCTTAGATTCCAAATCATGAATGTAATATGAATTAGAGAACTTTTGGGCTATTAATAGTTGATCATATTTTCTATTATCTTAAGTGAAAATCCATGCTTTTTAACAGAAAAGAAAGGACAGTTTCTCATATCATTTTATAAGGGCTATACTGTTACAGTTAGGGGGGAGGAACGGGGAGCCCTTTAGCTGATGTTCAGATGCCACTATGATTTCTTAATGATTCCAAAAAGATACCGGGGAGATGTATAATTTTTTTTCACTTTTTCTATTACTTGGATTTATTTTATAACATCATCAGCCATTTTGATTTATTTGGGTTGTTTTGCCAAAGACTTCCTATATCTGCTAAAGGTCAGTATTTATTGGTTGGGATCCATGTTAATTGAGTCATTCTATAGAAGAAAAGTTGTTTTAGAAAATGACATATCAAAAATATTAAACTGCATATGTTTTTATTTTAACTGTAATATACTTTCATACTGACATAATTTTTGCATTACTTTCTGCCAGTGAACTACATCTTGGTTTGTGAGGATGCACCCCTGTCCTACTTTTACTAGAGTAGTGGTATATTTGTGTGATTTGGGGCTTTTCACAGGTCATCTTTGAAATTGGTTTTATTCCTGTCTTGATATTAAGATTGCTATTAATGTAATTTCCTTGTAACTATTAATATCACATGGACAAAACAGATGTCAAATGATAGCCTCACAAGTTAGGAAGTACCGGCCTGAAGGTATTTGTATACCAGCCTATCCTGAATGTCAGTCTTATGAGACTTCCATTCTGTTCTTCCCCAGTGTCTGTGTCTCATGCACTACACAAAACAGGTAGTCCTCATTTAATAAGCCACAGCTTTTCTGGGTTTTATTTTCTTCTAATTCACCATATGATCCTGTGTCTTAATTTACATTTACTTTCTCATTTTATTGAGAAGGAACTGAGGCACAGCAAAACTGTTTTCTAATTTGGGGTGTACCGTTTGGGACAGGAAGACGGGGATGCTTGGTATTATGTAGTATTTCATGCATGCAAAGCCCAGCTCCCATTGAGTTCACCAGCAGCTGCATGTGCTCAGCATTTCTGCAGGTCAGATCTCACATTCTCAAGCCAGTGACTCAGAAAGTACAGCCACTGAATGTGTACTTGTAAGAAGTCAGACTGAAATGACTTGACTGGTAATTCACTAGAAGTTCATTAAACGCTAGAGTTTCACAAGGTGGTATTCAGTTGCCTTCCAGTTTCCTTCTCATCCACTATCTTTCAGTTTCTGGAGGTAGTTAGAGGTTCTGTAAACAACAGTGTCTTCTGTGACCTGAATTAATCTGGTTCAGCCTGTTTACTGATATTTTTATAGCAGTACTATAAAGTGAAAATCTCTTTAGGGTACTACCGCAATTTCCTATACCATTTTCTTTCACACTACCCTGTCTCAGTAACTCAAATTTCTGTCCTTACTCTTTGGCCTCTTTATCTTCAACAGTTATAGAATCTTACAAATGAGGTTTAGATCTATTGAATTACTCCCCTAATAATGTACTTCTTAGTAAAATCTGTACTTATAGTACTATATTTGTATTTTACTGAATTGGTAATAAAGACCAAATATTACAGATACCTGTTTATCTACTGTTGAAATAAAAATTGTTTCCTGCTGCTTTTTTTAAGGTGCTGGCTATTCTAGTCAGAGCAGTAGTGGATGGTATGGCAGATCGCACTGGAGAGGCAGCAAGTGGATTGAAGGGGAAACTGCAAGAGCTCTTGGGCAGAGTAACTTCACGAGTGACAAATGATGGGGAGATCTGGAGACTTTATGCCCAGCTTTATGGAAATGGACAGAATGATAGCACTGAAGATATTGAAAAGGTAAATGTACTGAGGTATACATTTGTATGGATACACACTATTGGAACAAACCTTCTGTTCTCTAACAAACTATAGTGCTATATACAGTAAGACATACTCTTTGTTCCAGGTGTGTTTTGCTTTAGTGTTTCTGCTTATTTTTTGCTTTCCAAGTTCCTACAGCACACATTTTTGCTATCTAACAGGAGCAAGACATTTTACATCAGTTTTTGTGAATTTTTAAAAGAATCTCTCCATCAGTATTTCATTTTTAAACATTCTATCACAGCATAAGTGCATTGTCTTGGATTTGTATTCTGAAACTATTCTTGGCAGCAATCTAACATCTGTAATCTACTGTTGGTGTTTTGTTTCTTTTTTAAATTGGAATCTTTGATTCTGAAGACAAGATCCTCCAGCTTCTGGATAAAAGTGGATCTTAATGGCATGATCCAGTGGCATCATATAAGCCATCTATATTCTTCTTTGCTATCACTAGAGGAAAAAAGCATTTCAAATAGTCTATATCACAGGTAGAGTTGCCAGAATAAAAGTGCTTTGTCCCTACTTAGCATAAAACAGAATTAAATAATGCTATTTATTTTTTAATCTGTTGAACCATTGGTTTCTCTTTACCTATCTCTCATTTTGCTGCATGAACTCCATCCTATTGCTTCCCAGGTAACTGAATTGATTGCATTGCCAAAATAACCCCTTTGTGCTGCTACAAGCATTTACTTTGTTGTATGCTGAAGTGTGCTTTGCATTTGGTATTTAATCTCCAAAATACAAATAGCTTTGCACACTTCAAAAATATTTATGGGTTATAAGATCTTCACTGAAGCTGAAAATACACAAGGTCAACATTTAATATGTGTTTCCTAGTGGAGGCCTTTGGCCTGGGCAAAACATCTAAGTCTGGAGGATTGCCTATTTGCTTGATGTCAGGCATGTTTGGCAGATGATTTGGACTACAAATTGTGTGCCCACGGGATTAAATTTATAATTATTGGGGCCTTGCTAATTGTATTCCTCTTTATGTTCTGCCCTGTGAAATGCCTTTTTTAGTCATTGACAGTGTCCATTATACCTCCAATTCCTCCCTTTTTTCCTTCGGTATTTTTCTTTACAGCTGAACAATAAAAGGGATTTGGCCTGTTTAGAATTCAGAAATACAGACACTGCAATATCCTGTAATATATCCTCCAATTCTTACTCAGACATGCAAAGTAGCAGAGGCCCTGTCTATACTATAAATGTAATCATTTCAGAATCTGGTTACATCACAGTATTTTTCACTAACCCAGTTAAAAACATGGTTTCAATTTGTAGAGTAGACAGGACTTTAACTGTGTTTCCTGGTGAGACTGGTGAACACACTTATGGTCTAGGTTGCCATGCAAAATGGAATGATGTTTATAAATACTTAAGTCATGCTTACCTGTGTATCCAAGTATCTTGGTATGATGGTAACATAGATATAGATCATGAGAGAGCAAAACTGCCTAAAGTCACAGCCTATGTTAATTTACAATGTAAAATTTACCATTTAGTACATTCATTTAACATTACATTAACATTTAATACAGTATTTAGTGCAGGTTTCATTCTATTTAGCCAGTTCTGCTCCCAACATTGCATTGGAAAGAACAATCTTGTATACCTACTACAATCTTGTAAAGGGTGGGTTGATGGGGGTTGGTTTTTCGTGGTTTTTTTATGTTTCTGCTCTGCTGCCATATCAGATGTCATAAGTCACAAGTATCTATAGTCACAATTCGCAACAGTTCTTTGTAAATTGAATCAAAGTCGGACAGGGTTTACAAGTCAGGAGTGTGAAACTATTGAAGTGTTGGGTTTGGGGGTTTTTCTTTAGCTTATCATAGGTTTCTTTTTACATTTTTATGTATCCAACCTGACACCTCATTCAGTACTTCACTCTTCCCTATGCTGAATGTGGTCCAGTCCACTCCTTTCCAACCTTCAAGTTTCATGCTGATCCATACCCAGGCTATGAAACTCTTTTGTTCCTTGAACCTTCCCCAGCTCATAACTGTTTCCTTCCAGGATAAATCCAGATTCCAGAAGTGCAAACAGCCCACAATACTTTACATTCTTTTCCTTCCTTGACATCTGTCAGCAGAACTGTAATTTGCTGCTCTGACTCAGACACATGCAGACTGAAATAAGACTGCTGTAAAAACTGTTGTTCCTTCTCTTGGAAGTTCTTGCCTCTGATGGCCAGAACTACTACCAATTATAACCTTGGTTATTATGAAAAAAATATTTTGCTCTGGTTTCATGTCATACACCATTACTGCAATTTACAGCAACATGAGCAGTTCAATCACCTGTGCCACAGTGATTGAAACTGTGGTGGGAGAGAAGATAGAAGCTTCTAAGGTGATGACCCTCCCAATACTGATTGCTGTCTTTGTTCAGCAATCAGAAGTCTTTCTTGTGCTCATGTACTGCACTGAAAGTATTTTATTCCTTTATATGGTATTTAAAATCTTGTTGGGGTTTGACCCCAGCTGGCAGCTAAGTACCACCAGCCGCTCACTCACTCCTCCCCTCTTGCCCCTCCCCATCTCTCTCATCCCCCCACCATGGAATGGGGAGGAGAATCAGAAGAAAAAAGTGAAAACTCATGGGCTAAGATAAGGATAGTTTAATAGGACAACACATGGAGAGAAGAAACAATAATAACACTAATACTAGTAAAAGAATATATAAAGCAAGTGATGCACAATGCAATTGCTCACTACTCAGAACCCGATGCTCAGCTGATCCCTCAGTTATATACTGAGCATGGTATTGAATATCTCCTTGGCAGTTTGGGTCAACTGCCCTGGCTGTGTCTCCCCCCAGCTTCTTGTGAAAATTAAACCTATCCCAGATGAGCCCAGGACAACTCTTTAAAAATATAGTTGAAGAGTTGATATTGAACCAAGCCATGTAACTTCCAGCATGTATTTGTTTCATATTTCTGTTGCTGTAGAAAGAAAACAAAACTCAAAAGCAAAAATTTCTTCTGCTTACTTTTTTCATGTTTGGGGTTTTTTTTTCCTTAGTGGAACCCTCCTTCCATATTGTTTACATTTATTTTTCCCATTTACACTGAAAACAAGAGCAGAATGGCAGCTAATAGCTGTGTCTGTAAAATACATTATTCACCAAGAATACATATACAGAACAAAAGCTTTGATGTATTCACTTATAAATGGTTTACGTACAAAATTGCTGTTGAGAGTGAGTACAAGTATTTTTCCATTTTTCATGTGCATTTAGTTATGATGACTTGGCAAACTTGAGTCACATCCATCAGTCTAGACAGATTTTTAGAAGATAAAAATTAGACACACATTACTTTATACGCCTCTCATACTTAACATGCAGTATCGGTGAAGAACATCTGTGTTACAGCTGCTGCTTACCACTGCAGAGAAGGACACTGCTCCAGCTCACAGGAAATCAAGCTTAGTAAAGCTACATTTATTTTCTGTATTAAGCATTAATTTCATAGATACTTAAAAATAAATTAGTCTCCTAGTTTCTTTTCTCAGATACTGATCATATTTTTTCCTCCTTGCAGTCACTGCAGTATCTTACTAAGGCACATAAATGTGAAATTCAATCAAGTGACTGGGAGAAAGACATTTCTTCTTTTAAGGAAGTGGTGAAAGGAGCCATAGAAATTGCACATGGTATGTTTTACCTGAAAATAACTTCTATCATTTATGAAGAGTGTAGAAAATTTTTATTAAGCTTAGTAACCTATGATATAATAATAATATTATATTTTACCCATTATATTTATTCCTACTATTGGGAGTCCTCTAACAGACAGCATCATCCTGACAGTGCACACAAAAATACACTTGGGATGTGGCAGAAATTGTGTTGAGTCAGTAAACGTATGACTGGTAAACATGGAATCAATTCATTTCATGGTCTAGCAATTTCATAATGTAAGTGAAACCGCATCTGAGTCATCTCAAATCATCACGTGAGTTGATTGGTTGTGCCAGGCAGGAGATGGACAAAACTTAGACTTGCTAAGACTATTCACTGTGCTGTGGTATTTACCTTTAAGGATGAATATACCTGTTGGGTTTAGTTTTCTTCTGAAAATTACTTGGTGTTCTTTTTAATTGTGTTTCTTTTGCGGGATATTACATTAAAAAGTGTCTATGGAAGGTATCAAGATCTTTAATAAAATGTCATTTAAAGAATACTGCTGTAGAGGTAATGTGGGGTTTTTTGTTTGTTTGGTTTGGGTCCTTTTTATCTGTGTCTGGATTCTAGTGGCTATAAAATGCAGCAAGAACAAATCTAATCATCAGGAAGCTTTGCAGATACTTTCTTCGGCTCGGCTCAACTTACGTGGCTTGTCATCCAAAGCAAAGGTAGGAATGTTTGAAAGGTAGGAATTTTTGTTTGAAAGCTAGGAATCTTTGTTCTGTTGCCAGAAACCATTTATCTGTTTTGAGTAATTTATAGAACAAATAATACCTGCCTGTCTCAGTGAATCATCACGTGGATATTCACCTCTATACTTTTAAGGATTCCAGTTTTAAGTAGACTTTTATTTCCCTTCTTCCTGCTAGGCTTTGACTGAAATAAACCCACTAGTCTAAGAGATAACAATGTTTTAGAGTAAGTTCAAATTTTACTTAAAATGTTGGGCAAACAAACTCGAAATCAATCATTTCAAAGACGTGTTTCTTGTGCAAGTAGTCATGGGGGAAGCAGGGCAGACTCAGAAAGAATGGATGTAAACATGAAGAAAGGACCAAAACATGTCAGGGTTACTTTGCATCACTTGAAGTGTTTTAAAAACAGAGATTTATTAAAAGAGAGAATTAATTTTTAGTAAGGATTTCATGGATACCCCAGCAACTCATACAGACTTCTTTGAAAATGTCATCATGTTTGAATCTATATTTGGGTTTTGGAATTGTGCCTCCATAGCCAGGCACCCAAAGATGCGAGTCTGTTTCTGCACCATTATTATCTTAATTTTACCTTTCATCTTACAACACGAGACACAGCCATTTTTTAACTGACTAATCTGGAATACATTTTCATTCAAAATACACTTAATGAAGTATTCTTAAACAAGTATTCTTCCTGGCTGTGTGTGAGGTTTAGTAAATGTGAATTACAGAGCGTAAGTTTTATAATGTGTGTGCTAGTGTTACCAAGTGTTGGTCCATTATCAGTGTGATAAACTTGTCTCACTCTCTTTCAAGTGCTATAGTTTTAAGTATAAAAGCCTAGGAAAATTATATAAGTAGACACAAGCTGGCTCTGTAATTGTGCTTTTAAATACTAGTATACCTAAGTCTTCAGAATAAAAAAAAACACAACACGTATATTTTGCTGTGACTCACAAAATGTTTTTTTAAAAAAAGTGTATAGATGGAGTTTGTAGAGAAAGCAAGGCTACTTGACATAAATGACATAAATAGAAGTACAGGTGGTTTATATTATGCAAGATCACGCACTACCTGAAAGATAAAGGATAGGTGAGGCTAGTAAATTGCGTTTTTAACTCCTGAAGGCACTAATTAAATGGACATCTATATTACTGGCAGATAATGGTGCCTCTAAGTTTTATGACACTTCTGAGAAAATTGACATGTTAGAGATAAAACTATTGGGGTGTGACCTCACTGTTTTGCATACTTTCCAAGATGCCATCTTATTTTTAATTTGAAGTCATACCGGATTTCCAAACTGTGTTGCGGTTTAAAAACTTGTCATCTTCTGTAAGATCCTATGCACAAACAGTTTAGCACTGTTTCTACCTGTCCAAGTTTGACCACAGCATCTCCTTTTGCTGTCGTGTGAGTCAGTATTAGTGTGGGGGTTTTATTTTCTTCTTACTTTTAACAGAGAAGAGCACTTAAAGAAATGGGCTAAGAGCAAACTCAGTGGTTAAGATTTCAGAAGGTATAAAGGAACTTTTAAAAGATAAAGTTCGAAAATTCTGTAGTCAGGACATGCATTTGGAACAGAACAATAGTTTTTGTACAGGTGGAACAATGTCACTTTTCAGACTTCTCACCTTTCCTGGGATCTCCATCTCTAACATTCCAGCTCCTGTGTTGTGCCAGTCTCATGATGCGCCCACAGTCTGCTGAAGGCTGCAATTCGAAAATGTGGTGTTAATGGGCTCCTTTCTGTACAGAGCCTTCTGGGGCAGTCACATGCTCCAGCAAATAGCATATCGGGCTCTCTTCTGCTCCTTGCCCCCATGCATCATTCGGATCTGACAGGTGGGGTCTCTGAAAAGGAGAAAGGTCATAGAGCTGTATCGTAAATGCATGAAATGTGGGTACTGTTCTGGGGAAACATGAGGCACAAAGCCCAAAGAATAATGGAGCATGAAACTTCCCCAGGCTACGTCTAGTTGAATAGATCTCTTTAACTGTGTGAAGGGGGTGGGGGAGAATAAATAAATTATTATGTCATCCTGATTTACTTAGCTGTCATAGCCAGAAGTAACCAAACTTTTCTGTCACATGCCCAGTGTGAGGGTTTTGGGCTGAAAGTCAGAAAAGCTTCTGTACTTTTAGCAAGGAACATGTTACACAAAAATAGGAACATGTTCTTTGTGCAGTGACAACACTGTTCTGAGGCACATGAAAGACCTTCGTTCAGGCCTTTTAAGTGCATTTTTATTTGTATACGTATCTGTATTGTGCCATTATGTTTTGATGATATAATGATGAACAGTTGTACATTAGAGTAATTTTTGTTTTCTTCATTTGTTTTTGTCTTTAAATGTAGGCTTTTCAATTGTGTCAAAAGAAGTGTGAATCATTCTCCCTTTAAATAATGAAGGGGGAACATATGTTTGGGTCCCACACCACCACTAGATTTTTGTGGAGTGGTACCTCACACAGCTTCCATGTTACTTGAGTCACATGACAGGT
Source organism: Megaceryle maxima (assembly GCA_024605025.1). Lineage (NCBI taxonomy): Eukaryota > Metazoa > Chordata > Aves > Coraciiformes > Cerylidae > Megaceryle > Megaceryle maxima. Next base: position 120,105 of record JANHGN010006107.1, read on the forward strand.
TCTGGCCTTGCAATAGCAACATGTTCTAGTGCAGCACACACAAAGCTCTAGTCAGAGCTTGCCTATCTCAGGGCTTTAGACAAGTCATTTAGAATTGATCTCCCTTGGTTTCCCTGTAAATAGGTGATTATGATTGCTCATGAGTTGTCTGCTTTGTGTTTCTGCTAGTGTCGTAAGGTCTTCAAGAGCAAACTATTTTTATTACTCTGTAGTGTTTTATCTTGCATAACTTTATTACACACAGATAAATGTCTCCACCCACACGTCTTGACATCCAATGTTAAAACATGTCTATTTGAGGTTTTGGAAAAAATGATGCAACAGAATATGACACTGGGAAAAATGGTTGTTAAAATTCACAGTTATCAGCCAAGCAGGTTTGTAAATGGCAGTGACAGTATATGTGATGCTCTTCTCATCTGAGTTTCATGGTAAAGTCCTTTACTTTTGGTGAAATCAGGGGTCAGCATAAGCAGTCAGGTCAGAGCCAAAACCTAGCGTCTATGGGAGGTTTTGGCCCCTTTGGCAAAATATCACATGTGTGGCAGAGACTTCAGGACTATATATGTGCATGTATATATATATCTATACTATATATGTACATGTGTGTATATATCTATACTATATATGTACATGTATATATATCTATATATGCACCTTCTGTTTATTAGCCACAAAATGGCCTTTGTAAAGAAAGATACATCATCATAGGTACCAAAAAGACCAAAGGAATGATGGTGGTCATGAGCTTCCTGTATTCTGTCTCTATGCTGAAACAGAGAATCTGTACGTGTATTTTAAAACAGTGTATTTCTTTTTGTCATGCAGCAACTTTTTGTAGGTGTAACAAGTAATGAGGTTCACAGTGAGATAGCTGATGAGGTGACAACTATGGACAACATGATTGCTGAACTTCAGGAGCTGAGCAACCGGCTGAGAGACCAGTGCTGACATACAGACCAGATTTTGTGACAGGAATTCAATAATGACATGCTTCTTTTGCCACATCTTTTGCTGATGAAATGGTAACAATTCTAATACAACAACACTCAGAATAAACATTTTTCTGTACGGTGCTGTTCTTGTTGTCAGCTTTCTTCAGAGTTCAGGCTGTCTTTTAAGATTCTTATCTGCTCTCCCCATCTTACAAAGTTGCCTGTTTTGGTTCCTCAGGCCAAGATTTTCTGGAACTCTTATTTTTTATTTTATATACTTTTATTTATAAGGTGATTTCTGAGGATTAGTTCTGCCTGACCGCATCACACCCTGCCCCCCGGCATACCCCACAGAAGAGCAGGAGAGGGAGAGGTGCGAGGGCTGGAGGAGAGGGACAAGCTCATGGCGGGGGCAGGAGCTGGGCCCAGACTATCAGCCTCACCAGAGGGGCACACAGACAATTGGAGAGGGCCTCTGCCTGCTTCTGGCCAATCGGAGGAGCTGTAAGGCATTGGCGGTGGGAAGGTGGGGTGAGGGTGGGCTGTCATGGCGGGGAGTGCCACTGCAGCAGGCAGGGCCCAGCCCTCAGGTGGCTGGCCAGCTTGTCAGGCACTTTACAATTTTACTTCGTTGTTAATTACTTACAAGACAGTAGGAGAGGGGTCCCGAAAGGAAGAGTTTAGTCTTTTTTGTCATACAATCAAAGTAGCAGGGTGTTTGCTGCATTAGGATTTGCAAACAAATACTACTTCAGTTATGTTATTATTCGAAAAGACATCACTTCTGACTAGCACTTCCTTTGGGCCTTTTACAGACATGGGGATTTCCCCTCACTGGGGCAGCAATAAAACAGCAATCTGATCTAAAATATTTATATCTGACTAGACCTGAATAAGTTATTTTAATCTAGACTATTTTTGGATTGTTTCATTTTTAAGCATTATTGCTGCACATCTTCTTAAAATAGGATTTTTTTCCAGGGTTTTCCAGAAACCTATGCAAAATAGTTTCCTCACTCATATTCTGGCTCTCTCTGCTATATGAGAATGATGCAGTCTGCAAAAATGTGGTTATCTATATTCTAGCTATGCACCTTCTGTGGTATGGTCATTAAAACTATACCATTACTAAATGGAAGAAATATTCTCCCCAAAGAAGAAGTCGGAAGGTAAGAGGAAACAAAACAATTAATTGGATTTGAAGCAGGAGTAAAAGCATGTTATTTTGGTGTGTGAAGGAGGAAACCATCTTGACGCCTTTGTAAGGCTTGTCATCCTTGTAAAGCTTCTTAGACTTGAGAATAAATTATTTGTTGATGGTATTTTAACATGAAGTTCTCATAAAAATGATCATCTTAGCAGTGATTTTTACCTGCTAGTGAAGGAAAGCTGGCTTCAGAACACCTTTTCACTGAAATGGCCCATAAAGGGAGGAGTCATTAAAGTTTGTGCAGCGTGAATTTGCTGGAGATACTCCCACATGGCTTATACGTATAATGGGGGGCCTGCCTGACAGAAAAAACAGGCTGAGTGTTTTGTGACAGACTCCCAGCACTACTGTCTTTTATAATTATATTCTTTTTATCATTTACCTTACAGAGAAAAAGAAAAAAATATTTTTTTAAACTATTATTTTCTTCCCAGCACTAAATCTTACAGAAAAGAAGGGGTTTAGGTATGGAAACACTTGGTGGCAGAAAAATCTCCCATTTTTCTCGCAATCTTATGGCAAATTTCAAATCAGAATTATCCCATTCTTGTCTTGAATTAAAAGAAAGTAATTTCCACCAAGTCTACCTGAGCAACTTTTATAACTGAATTTTGAAGGTGCAGAACATGAAGCCACAATAATTTTTGTGTAATGGCTTCTGCCAAGCATTTAAATAATGATAGATGGTGAATCAACATTTCATATATAGCATATGAGAGAGGTCTATGAGAATGGGGTTATTTCCTTTCCCTTCTCTTCATCATCTTCTTTTTTTTTTTTTTTTAATTACTTTAGTTTCTTTGCCTAAGGTGGTCACATGAAAAAGGCATTTGGCTCTACCAGTATCTCTCCCCTGCAGTATTTCTCATATTTTCTCAGCGCAGATTTTTTTTTTTTTCCTTGTTTCAGCCTCCCTCTCTTAGCAGATGTATGGAATATGAACAACTTTGTCTTTTGCCTAATACAGAGAAAGCCTGTTATCCACAGATGGTGGTTTCCTGAAGAACAGGATTAGTAGTATTATGACAGCATATCAATTTTCCTGTCATAATTCATGTAATAGAGGGGAGATATCTTCAGAGACTTAAAAGTACAGAATTTAAATACACACAGACAATATACATGCTGGAGAAGATGGGGAGGCAGGAACTGGCTCACCGTTCAGGAGAACCTGGCTTTTCAGAACAGATGACCATCCCAGATCTCAGCTACTTCATCTATGACACTGGACGCTTGCTGTAAACCTTTTACTGGGTATGTTCTTGCTATGTCTTCCTTTCTATTAGGGGCATTTACAGCTTCCTCAGATACAAGGTGAGCCTATACTGCTTCTTTGAAGTTCACCACAGGATCCTTTTAAAACTTCACAGACACAAAAGCCACCTCAGTTTTGTATGGTACTCTTTCTGTACTCATGCCAGCAGCATTTGCTTCAGGATAGCTCTAGGAGACCATTGTCACAAAGACAATGTCACTATAAAACCTCTGGCTGTCAAAAAAACTTGCTAGTACGGAAAGAGGAAGGAACATTTCCTGAACAGACTGCAGACTTTTCAGATCTCCATCTTATGGGGAGCATCTGTATTCTAACATGGGAATGTTTTTCCCTCAGATCACTCCTATGACAACTTCAGAATTGTCAAGAACTTAGCAAAATGGAACAGTCCTTTCCCAGCGTAGCTGCCACACCTACAAATACCTCTATGACATCTATATTTTCAAGTGCTCTGTGTACAGCTATATGATAACAATTACTTAGTGTAGCATGGACTTGATTAAGGAATATTTTGCAGGAATGACTTCTGATCTTTTTTTCTTTAGAAGCATTAGGGATTACTCATTTTTTCATCTATCTGCTATTTGAGCTAATTTGGTGTGAAATAACAGTAAAATGGGCGAATCGGGAACTTTTCAGTTTCTACCCACCCAGACAGGGAAAGCAACTGTCTCGGGGTTTTGTAGGTGAGTTACAAAGCCAGTGAAGCTTGAAGGAAGTATGATGTATGAGAAAAAGAATTTATTTCCATGGCCTCGGGGGTTTGTTTCTATGTCTTTAACTTAGTATTGTTCAACCTATGCTGTATTTTCATCCACTGGTGCTTAGAATACAGGGATGATCTCTTGATTCACCCAGAGGACTGTGTCTACACAGAGGAAGTGTACACAGGTGGGTGTGGTGCTAAAAGGTTTTCTTGGGTTGGGACATTACTCAGGAGTGAATTGAAATGTTAGAGCTGGTGAGGCCGCACTGACTCAGGCAGGTCATCCCGAGTAAATGCCAGTAAATGTTGTATGCCCATGTCACACCTTCCTTGATGTTCTTTCCATCACACAGACTTGTACGTTCAGAAAGGCAGGCAGCTCTCATCCCATGGATACAGAGCTTTGTACCAAAATTGCCTTGGAAAGAAATAAAGCTTGGAATAATTTTTTGGATCTAAAAACTGGATTTTCACTTTGGTTTATACACAAATATGGAGGATACATTTGCAGGTTTAGCTTCAGATACATACTTGAATTAGTTAAAAGTACACCTCTAGTTATTTTGAAAATAAATAAGGCAGAAAAAACCCAGGCATTAATTTTATCCTGCTTTGGAGCAGTACTGCCCAAGAAGGTATAAAGTAACTTCGAGATTATTTTGACTTAGCTCTTCTGTTCAGTAGTTCTGTCTTAATATCAGTGACAGTATGAATGACAGTACAGATGGACCTAAGATATTTCAGAGGATAAAAGGAAGCTAAAAATATTCATGCTATTTCTACAGTAATACAAATTCCAATTATATTTATATATATACAAATATTT
>JANHGN010006107.1:125261-154776 GCA_024605025.1 Megaceryle maxima
TCCCATTGATTTAATTTTGTTTATATTTTGTGTATATATGTGTGTAAGCACATAGGTATACATATATGTATCCATGTATAAAAAGGTTCATATACACATATATATAATTGTGGGTGTGTCATAGAGTTGTTAATTTGAAGGTGTAAGAGATACAGGAAGGTAACTCTCATGAAAGACAGTATGCATTACAGAGACTGGAACATATGTCAACCTCCTATCTGTGCATTTTGAGTGTACTTGCTACAAATCTAAGCACTGACTACAGCGCTAGTAGTCTTCCTTTTCAAAAATGACCAGTTATTTTGGGTATACCATTGAAGAAACCTTTATAGATGCCTAACTTTAGAAGTGTATTTGCTAAGCACTCTCGGGAAACCAGATGACAGCCTTTCCATCCTCTCCTACATTATTCATTCTAAGTCCTATTCAGTTTTGACAAAGTTAGGCCTAAATATCAGCCTGAACATGACTCATCTAAATTTGTTATTAACAGGCAACAACTAGAGACTTCGTGAATATTCACTGTAGTTCAGGAAAGCTACTTTGCTTTCATAATTAAATACCTTTAAACACTGTCTGCCTTAATTCTGAACTTGCTCCTGTCTTTGTTTCAGCTCTGTTTTCTAGAGAACTTTTTTGTTGCTGGTCTACTGGCTAGGTTTAAAATGTAAGCAGATATTTTAACGTGTGTCGGTTTGGGTTTTTTATTCACATACGAGATTTCCATTGATGTCTGCCATTACAGAACTGTGGCTTCACTCATTTATGAAGCATTTTAAATTCAAATAGTAATAGCATGGGCTTTGTATTAGGGCTGAAGAATGTACAGAGTGGAATTTTAGAAAATATTTTATAATAAAATTTTGATGGTTACCTTGAATTAAGACAGACATGGATAGCACTTTAAAATAGCTTTAATTTTAATTTCTGAAGATGTTTTATGTACACAAGTGCATATAAAAGATGTGTCTATCCCCTGTTGAGAACTGCCAAACCAGTAACATTTCTTTTCTTTCTGAGTTAAAAAGTCATAAGCAAACCAGACCAAATGTAGGAAACTCCATCCTGCACATTTTACATGATAGATTTCAGAAATAAAACTGGCAAATTAGGTGGATATCACAATGTGAATGGCAATAAAATATTTACTGTTATGCAAAAGCAATTGCAATACTGTGATAGAGATAGTTTTTGCACTATTCAGAAGTACTTATAAATAGATAGGTTTCAATCAACAAGCAGCTTATTCAGGCATGTGCTCAAATATAGTAGCTGCATTCATTAGACAAACATTTCTACTAATCCCTCAGCTACACTAATAAAAGAGTAATCCTTTATAGGCTGAATGTAGTAGCAGAGAGTTCTTTTTTTAACTAATAACATCCTTCAAAGACCAAGGTCTAATCATTATTAGTGACTGTATTTGGCTGTCAGCAAATGAGTTGAAAATTGATAACCCCTGGCAGCATGTTGAGTTCAAATTCCTTACTGAAAATGGAGACACCCTTAAGGAGCAGCTTATACTGTATCTTAAGTAGATTTACTTCTGCTCTTTAAACAAACCCTGGACACCCCAGACAACAACAACAGTTTTGTTCGGCTTTTGTTTTGTTTTATTATTTTTATAGCATTTGCCCTTTCACTTGCTTCTTCCACACTTTTGATTTCATTAAGGCAAGAAAAATAGGTTTGTGATTTCAGACTTGCTTCACTGAGCAAGATGAATATGACATGTAGGGACAAGACAAGTAAGCAAGTCACTGCCTTTCTGTACTGGGGTAGGTAAAAGACCTATTACAAATTCAGTCCACTAATACTGATCTAAACCTAAATGGGGTCACTGCAAGAACAGGCTGGTTTGAGATGAAATAGCTGTGATAATTAACTGCTTTCTGTATAGAACTATTTTCCAAGTTGACCTAAGTATGAAAGTCCATTTTTCTGTTTCCAGTTTACTCTGACCTGAATGTTTTCTCAGAACACACCAAGCACCTTGTAATCATCAGTGATGTCACATATCCCTTTTTTGTTCCCATTTATTTTAAACCTCAGTGACCTGTGAGTCAACTACAACAGTTCTTGGCCAAAAATCAGTGTAACTAACCAAGAAAAGAAATACCAGCCAAGAGCCATGCAATGGAAAACCAGGATTAACAGCATGAAAATCTGCAAGTTAGCCTAATAATGACATCACTGCTGAAGTGAAGCAGATAAATTTTGCAAGTCACATTTAGAAGTTAACCCCTACAATTCAGCTCTTTTCCACTGTCATCTCTAAGTAAGCATCATATTCTTTCTGTGTTAAGTGCAATAATTTCATCCACCTCCAAGCCTCTTGTCCTGCTTAATTTTCAGTTTATGCTCAATGGAATGGTCATCCCACAGCTGTGGAAACCACCTTTGTGTTTCTCTTTCCAGCTTCTCTGGTGTGGAGTTGGCTTGCCCATCTTTATGTGATCTCTTATCTCTCTGGCAGTTTTGTGACCTTTGGCATGTGGAAAGCACTCCTGATTTTCATAGTTCTTTGTGTGTTTCTGCTGCAGGGCAGTTTCATTTTGTCCCTTTTCAGTAGCAGTACCTTCTCCTCCCCTCCCTGTGATCTCTCTTCCACACTTCTTCAAGGTTTCTCTGTGAGCTCTTGGTAGGAAAGATTCTAGGACGGATCTTAAGCTTGCAATTAGATAGCAGCTAGCAGCAACATGAAAAATGTAATTTGTTGTGAGATTATAGTTACCTGAAGGAGTGGAAAAAGGGCATTTTTCCCTTTGCCTTGGCTGAGCCCCTTGGGGATGAGACAGGGCAAGTACCTTTATGTTTAAGGGGGCTAAAGAGCAACATGTCTTTGCCAGAAAACTGAGACTGTGGAGCAAGAACAGCAGCCCAGAGATGGTGATGATGGAACTGCTGAAACAAGAAAAAAAAGATTAGCACTATTCGTCAGGATGGAAGGCAAAAGTCTTTCCCTAAGCAGAGGACTGAGCAGTAAATAACCAGGCCAAACTACTACATTGCCAGAGAGAAATGGCAGACCAACCAGAAGTAACAGATGTAGCTGGTGAGCAAAGGTAAGTCACGGCTTGGCAGTAGCCCAAAAATTAAAATCACCAAGGTTTAGGCACAAACACCAGTGTACTGTAAGGCCTTTAACAGCCCATATGGTCTGAGGGATTGTCTCTGTTTGGCAACACTCCAGCCATACCTACATAGTTTTATTTGTATTATTCATAGCAGACCACCTTGCATGGCCCAGGTTTTGCTGTTTTCAGTGCTATCGCCTCCTGTTTTCAAGAGGCTTGTAATTTAACCTAAAATTCCATGAAGTCCTAAAACCAGGCGTAGTGAACACAGCCTCAACCAGTCTGCATTTTCTGTTTGCAAGTGAAAAACAGGCAAGTAGTTTGTTAAGTTTGACAGGCTTTTGGAACCAGTTAATTTTTGTAATCTGCAACTGCAAAACTAACTTACTGTCATACTAAGCAAAGGGGGTTTTGTAGCTGAGGTGTGTCTTGTGTTTGGTCTGTACTGCACAAGGACTTTTACTGCTGTAGTAATCTTTAAGAAAGTTGATAGGTGAGCAAAGCAAGTTCAAAAGAATTGATGTAGAGTAACTTACACAGTTTTGACTTAGAACTTCAAACTCAGTCTGTATAAATTAACAGGGGAAGGGAAAAAAAATGGCCTATGGGAACAATTTACAAAGCGAGCTCCATAAAATGAAATGAAACAGTGATAGTACTGAGAACATGCAGTGTTGTGACACCATTAAGAGATGGAACAGGCAGCAAGATACTCTCTGCACATGGTCTTTTACTGCAGAAACAGTTGTCAAATATGATTCCAATTCTGAGATGCTCCTTATCAGGTCTATAGCAAACTTTTGGCAAACTGTTAATCAGGAGGATTGACACTGTCAGCAGTATTTTTCGAGGTTTCTTGAACATCTTGGAGAAAGATTCAATCTCCCGAGGTTAAGCCTTTGATTATCCTGTTCCCTTGGCATCCTGTGTCTATTATACTTCCGTGAATGTCTCACTCTCTTGGATAATTCCAAGAGTTTTCTGCTTCGATTGGGTCACACCAACTACCTAACTTGCCACAGATGTTGTAGACCACTCATATATGTGTGCAAGGACACACAGACACGCACTTCTTTTGCTTGTAGTAGCCCTCTCTCCACCTCAAGGCAACACAAAGCAATCTGGGATGTTCTGCTGCACAAGATGACATGTCTGGGACTCTCTTTTCTCAGTGTTTTATCCATCCTGCAGGTGAACGCTCCCACACATTACTTCAGTGTTTTAGCACCTGCTGCATAACATCACTTACTGTAATCAAATCTCTTGCGGATATCATGGGATCTTTGGATTTCTGCTCTTTCAAGCATTCTGCTCGAGGAGAAAATTCAGAGGTTCTGGTTTTATTATTTCCATGAGGTTCAGTCGAGTGAAAGAGGTGTCAGTTTCGTGAATGTCACTTTTACCATGGCAGGGTGGGTTGGTTTGGTTGGTTGGCTGGTTGGTTTTTGAGAGGAAAGGTTTACAATATTTTTCTAAAAGCAGTTGAACCCTGTGTTGTTTTTCTGGTGATGCCTTCAGCTCAGTGGTCAGTTTGATGCTGCATGTGAAGGCCTGGGGAGCTGGGCCAATGAACCTTGGAAGGAGATGACAAATAAGTTTCTTAAAACCATAAATATAATTCATTTGTGTGTTCAGATCTTATCCAGACATTTTCTCATACATTCACAGTAGAAATTATTTTGCACATTGCAAATATTTGTGGGTTTTTTGGTACAAGTCTACTTCCTGGTGAAAGCATAGGAAAGGCAGTGAAGGCAGCTTGCTGTGACAGCAGTGAACACAGCTAGAATATGTTGTCACACTGCCTGCACGTGTTTTGGATCACTGCAGATATGTCCACCTTCCAGGACATAAATCCCAAAGAAAATCTGATATCCCCCCTGATGTTGCTTCTTGCTGTAATGGCATTTCTACAGCAAGATTCTGCATCAGTGGAAGCAAATGGGGTTTGTATTATGGGATGGCAAGGTAATAGCTATCCAGAAAAGCAATCGCATTGAGTTAAGCATTCATGCTTTGATTTATTGTCACTGAAATTTAATCTAAGGGGTTTTTTTCCTTTGGACTTTCTCTGCAAGACTTCTAGGGAAAATATTGCATCAGCACTTCAGGAATGAAGCAGCAGTGTTGTTCTGATCTGTCAAATATGGAGGCCATGAACCTCCCCTGAGAAACCTGGTGAAACAACCTTTCTACTCACTTCAGGACTGGTAGTGTAAGGAATACTTCCTAAACTGAGGCCTCTACAGTAGCCCTCACAACTGATTCTGCCTGTGAGCCTGACTTGTTTGCACATTCTTGTTGGATGTTACTCATGTGTATGTAGATTTATCAGAATGGATCCCAGCACAATAGTAAGAGCAGCGTCCCTGAAAAAGTAGTGACTTTTCAAACTTACCTGAGCATAATGTTATCAGACCTTAAATGTGCCTTACTGCAAGTTTAAATGTGTTTAGTCTTTGTGAATATTTCAAAACTTATTTGGAATAATAGTTAAAAATAAAAAGTAGATATTTAAGAGAAAGATATCAGAAATAATAATAGACATTTTGCACATATGAACAGACAGCAGTCATGTAAGGATTCTGTCAAATATATTTATATGTCAAATAGATATATTTGACAGAAGGTTAAAAATAGCTTTGTCTTAACGCTTGGCAAAAGCATTTGTGCTTTTGCATCTGTGTGAGTGCACTTATGTGTGTGGTTTTGTGCCTTTTAAAGGCGAATTATGCTAGTATGTTTTTATAATTTACTGTCTTGTTTGCACTTGATACCATCAATGATCTCAGCACAACTCTGGAAATTGTGTTTCACTGTGGCAGAATGAGGGCATGGGTATAAAATTGTTTTGTAAACCTCTCTCCAAAATATTGACTGTATTGCAGCCATGGAATGAGAGGGTTTAAGAAATGGTGCTTGGAAGATCTCAGAGCTCAGCTCTGTGCCAGGGTTTGGAAAGGATGGTATAGCAATGCTTTGACTAGGAATCCCAGTTAAGAGAGATTTGAATTGCTCTGATTTTTCCTCATTTTAAAGAAGAAAAATCTAGATAAGAATATACACACGCTCTCCTTGCCTCTATTTGTTTTTATTGTTCCATGAAACAAAGCAGCAGCAAAACTTCCATGTGCTATTGCCAGAGGCATGCAAGGAACAAGATGACTACTCTACCAGCATCAGTCTTTTCCTTGGCCTGAGAATGGCATCAAGATATAAATGTGTGTTGTTGGCAGCAGAAAACATGCACAAGCTTTCTTGCTTTTGTTTGCTTATTTCTTACTTTTGGCTTTTGCCACCAAATTCTAATTTCTAAGGCCCCATAAGAGACAGATGACAGACTCACAGGTTCCTATGGATCTTTCCTTTTCCTTCCTGCTCCCTCCAGGGCCATGGGGAGGCTCTCTGGGTAATGCAAGTTCTGCAGCCAACAGTTCTGTTGCCTATTCTTTGCCTTAAGTCACCTCCTCACAAATTAACCTATCCTGTTGCAACTCATTTACAGCTCCCTTGTGTTCAAGATGCTCTTTGAGAGGCTCTGTACCTCCCCAGGACCCTCCTTTCTCCTGCAGCACAGCTCTTCTGGAGGCAGGCTCTCTCCAGCTCCCACTGCTCCAGCGCAGTCCCTTAGGAGGAACACACGGTTCACATGCAGAGTTTGGAGAGATAGCCCCTAAAGGACTTGGCTACTCCCTGTTAACTCTTGAGTCAGCAAAGATAATTCAGGTGGCTCAAGAAGGGGAATGGAAGTGCAGAGACTTCTGATCCTTTCTCTTAGCTTCTCTAAAATGAAACAGAGGTTGGAATTGTTTTTCCTCCTTACACTGTTAAGTGCCTAAAGAAATGGATGATCAAGTAATGGGGGGGGGGGAAAGGGCAAAAAATTTTTATGCACTCGTAGAATTTTAGAAATGGAAAAATACAGCCATTGTTTAGTTATTGAGATTCAGGCAGCAAGATCTCAGTCACAGCTGAGATCCCCAGGGGGGATGGGCACTGCACACATCCCAGGCAGTCCATGTTACAAGGACTGCAGTTTACAGTAATGTCTGGTAGGATGTCAGCATGCTTTATGCTGATATGGCAGAGCTCACATCCATACAGCTAAACACTTTTCTCCCCAAACAACAGTGGACCCTTCTACTGTCCATTGGGAACGGTCCCTGGCCCATCCTAATATCCAAATAGGAACTGTGGCCACATGATGCTTGGAAGAGAGTTAGCTGGCCTAAGCCAAAACCATGCCAGAGGCCATGCTACCAGTTCAGCAAGGTGGGTGACTGTGGTGGGCCTGTGATTAGACACTATTAGTTTGACTGGTCTAGACAGCTGAAGAATACAGCTTCTCCTCCAGGAAAACCACAACTGAAGGAGTGACAAATAGCAGAGGGATAAGAACATCAGTTTTCATCACATTAATTTTACATACAAGTCATTGTGATTTTCTGTAAGCAGGTAGAAGAGATGCGAGGCTTTGTAAAAGGCAAAGGACTTTGCAGGTGACCTTAGAGCCACTGGTTTGGAATATAGTTACACATATGGAAGATGTCCCAGGGGTGACCTTGGGGAGCTGACAAAGAGAAGCTTGTTGCCTTGGCAGAACAAATAAGCCACAGATGGAAGAAGCGGTAGATAACAGCAGTCTTGACAAGAAAACATAAAAGAGGACAATACTGAATTAAGCCAGTCTTGAAGGTCCTTAGTCTCTAAATGACTGATATGGGAGAATAATTAAACAGGAAAGAGTAAAGAGATGGGAACCATAAAATAATCAAACTTGCTAGTGAGCAACAGTCAGTAACAATAATTACTTTCTTCTGCCCCAAAACAATGATTTTAATTGTCTGCTTTCATTTAGTCGGCTTCTATCTCCATCTTAATGTTATTTTTTATTTTTACACTTTCCTGTGAATATAGCAGATGTGAATTCTGTATGAAGAAGCCTCTCACAGCTGCACAGAACAAATACTAACACCCATAGTATCTTTAGAGAAATATAACTGTGAAAGGTTTTAATTTGTAGGAAGAAATAGAAGTCTGAAACTCAATGCCTGCAGTCCCCCATGTGCTATATTCCAGCTACAGATGACAGCACCAGTGGGGCATCCAGGCCATAGAAGTCTTCTTTGCAGAGAACCTGTAAATTCAACAGCAGCTGGACCCATCCTATGGCTGAATGCAAGGGAAGGTGTAGCTGTTATTTTCTGTAACCCTGTTTTATGGATCCCTGGTCATGGAGCGGGACCTTGTACTAGGCATGCTGCCACTGTTTCAGTCAGTTTGTCCACATCCCTACACAGAAAGGAAGAAATCTGCAATATTTGAACCCCTGGAATCTTTCCCTAACTCCCTCTTGCCATCAGCATATGTACTGACTGAGCTATATGAAAGGTGTTGGGAAATAAATCCCAGCCCCTCCTCTCAGCTGCGTCTAGCAGGGCACTTTCAACACCATTTGGAAGATTTCATTTTAACTGACCTTCAGGAATGACCTATTTTTGGCTCTGGGTATTTTTAAGATGAGCCCAAAGGAACTCCTAAATATCTCACTGGCGAGAGTGGAGGACACATGCTGTTGCTGTTTCCAATAGCTCTGAAGGGTCTGGAATAGTCCCTGTGTGGATTTTTCAGCTTTAAAGAGAATTTTCTAAATGTAGAAAGCCTGAGTCCATAAGTAATCTTTGTTGCCAAAAGACTTAAGAGTGAGGGAAAGAGATTTGCTTATGGCATATAGAACCTATGCTGCCCAGCATCACGGAGCTGATGGCACAACAGTGAGAGTCACTACTTCAGTGTGTGGTGGACACACTTGCAGGGCTACAGGGAGTTTGCCTGTGTTATTTGCAACCACACATCAGGAGTGAACAGCTGTATGGGGAGATAGAAAACAGTTGGCTTCCCACTTTTAAGTATGGAGGTACCTGCAACTAAACTGGTGTGGAAAGAAGCACAAACTGTAGCTTAGGGATGCTACAGCAGGGTTTTGGTTAGACCAGGGTCCCTGCATCTCAGCTGAGAAGTGGCAGCCCCACGCTGGAAGTCTGAGCAGCTGCTTCTCTGCCCTGGCTGTGTGCACCACAGGTCATCTGTCCTTGATCTCTACTTGACTGGAACAGGGAGGTTGACTAAGCTGATCTTCACCTCTTCACAGATGGCGTCTCTGGTGTTTGTGGCTGGCCATCCATGCTGCACATCGAAAGGACACATAGACTCATGAGTGCTGGATGTCTTCCAAGAGCCTGCTCCCAGTGGGATTATGCTTGGAGCAATTGCATAAATGAGGGCTACAAGACTGAACAGTTTGCATAGTCTCCAAGTCTGACTAGTTTCAAGCTAGTAAGCAAAATTAATATAGCCCACAAGGCATCCTCTTGGCCTGTTTATTCCTGAGGAGCAAGGAAAGGGATTGATTTGGTGTTCTGTGCTGCAGGGGCAGGGTATTTAAATGATGTTTCTCCTCTCAGTAGGATTGCAGGGGCTTAAACTTCCTTGGAGAAAAAGCAACAGAAGAATAAAGGAAGACTAAGACTACTGGGTAAGGAGATAACTGGTAGTGGCTACAGCCTAATTACTGTGTCTGCATATCTAATTATCTCCCCCTTTTTTTTTTTTCTGAAATGTTTTCAGAGTAACCGCTGCTATTACTTGTAAACAATAATTTTATAAGGTGTGAAATTCCTATACTGCTTTGTTTATCATGATTCATGACCTTATGCCCCAGGGGAAGGGTGTAGTCAGCTTGGCATAAGCAGTGCTGTGCCAGATGCAGGGTGGTTCATATTCAGAAATGTTATTTACAGGGATACAAGGCAGGGGGGCAGGGAGGGGCAGGAATTGGAGGATCAAAATCCCAGATAGCCTGGAATGCGCAGGATCAGATATCTGCATCAGAGCAGATAGCCCCTTAATTTGTGTTTCCCAGGATGCCTGACTCTTACAGATCATTTTTCTTCTCAATGGGCATGTGCCTACATATAGCTATTTCCATTCCACTCATAGCCCTTGTTTATGTCACTAACAGACCTCATCACATTTGACTCTGTTATTTTTTAATAATGACTAAATCAGCGGAGGACCATGGAATATGCAAATATGAAATCAGCTTAAATGTATGCATCAACATGGTTTAAAAAATAGTGGACAGACTTAAAACAATGATGTTTAGATGCCACAGAGTTTAGCTGATGAGAGTTCTGGTGTTAATTAGCCATTTAGAATCACAGAATCCTTTACATTGGAAAAGACCCTCAAAATCATCAGGTCCAGTCATTAACCTAACACTATCACATCCAATACTAAGCTATGTCCTTAAGTGACATCTCTACCCATCTTTTAAATACCTCCAAGGATTATCACTCAATCACTGAGTTACAGGCAAAGATTGATTAGGGAATGTACCAGCAAAATTCACCAAAGATAGTAAAATAAGTACAGAAAGAATGTCAAATAATTACAAAATGGCTTGATGAATGATCTGTAAACACTGGAGAGAGGTATGTATCTAAGAATCAGTAACTGTCTGGGATTCAAGAGACCCAGACCCCCTATCTAAACATCTCCATTAAATGCAAAATTGCATTTAATTGGAGGGATACTGGTCAGCTCTGCCCAGGACGTGGAAACTTGCTCCAGGGGCAGAGCATTATGTGAAGAAGTAGTTATGGCATGCCAAGCTAGAGAAAAAATAAGCAGGTACTTCTTTCTTTAGAAGATGGTTATTGTCTTCCCAACATCAGTGTTACTCCTAGCTCATCTGATGCTCAGCTACCTCCTGCATTCTGTTGCGAGAGCTGAAAATTAGTTATGAAATTGTAAATTGTGACAAGACTTAGGGTGTCATGGTAGGGGGATAGGCTGGAAATGGTTCCAATGTCATAGAAAATGAAGGAAGGAGGTAGCAAACTGAGTTGACTTTTTAGGTGCAAAGAGAAAGATTATAGGGACATTACTTAAGAAAGGGATGGGGTGGGGTGGGGGGGGCGAAAAGGAGGATTTAAACAAAGCAGCAAAGGGAAAAAGTTTAAGGCTTAGGAAAGGTAAATAAAATATTATTCTACAGATGTTTTGATCTGGCTACAGCTGAGAAGTGTTATCCCATCTTCTGCTAACAGAACAATACAGACTAGGTAGGGACTAAGGAACTTGTTTTGATCCATATCTGTGTGACTATAGCCCTTTATAAACTATGCTTTCTTTGCAAAAAAGAGATAAAAAAGAAAGAAAGGAGTAAGCGCAGACAGAGGAATGAAAGAATGGATAAATCCTTCAAGCAATTGCTCTCCAGAGCAGTGGATGGATCTCTGTCCATACCGATGTGCATATTTCACATATGGGACTGGGGACACCTTCACCCTCTCTGTTTTCTGAGGCTTTTGAGGCAGAGTCCAGTGAGTCTTATGGCTGTTGGCCACTTGGTTTGAGGTGAACTTGGTTGTTGGTTCTTTGGTTTTGCATTTGTTTTGGTTTGGTTTTTTGTTTGTTTTGTTTGTTTGTTTTGTGTTATTACAAGTCTGTAACTTGCTTCCTGAACCAGACCTGAAAAATGTAAACCAGTATAAATCCACACTAACAGACCACCAAGGAAGAAAGCTGCTGAGCCTTACTTTTTCAGCCTGATGATACAGGGGAACCAAAAAGATTCAGTTCTTTGACCTTGGCCAAGGTCTTTAGTTTGGTTTTGTGAATGCTAGTGCATTCACCATAGAAAAAGATGTCCAGGGTGTCGAGGGCGCTTTGTGTGTGTTTGTGTGAAATGCAGAATTTGATGGGCACATTCTTAAAGCTTTGTAACTTGCTTTACTGTTTGAAGAGTGCCTACTGTCAAGAATACAGAGAGACTTTTGTGATAAATTTCCTTCTCTCCAAAACAGAGAACTCCAAGAAGCAAAAAAGTATATACGCAACCCATGATTAGAAATAAAATTGCTAAAGATTTTGTATGCCTCATTTCTGAATTGGGCAGCTATGAGACATGAAAATAGACTTTGCTTTTTTAGCTGAATTTTCAAATTCACTTTCTGATAATAAATCTTGTCTCAGATGTTTTGACATGCAAAACCACTGCTGAAAATTTAGGACACTATACTGCTGAAAAGAAAATTCTAAATAGATTGATCTTTGTTATTGTTTTGTTGGGATTTTGGGTTTTTTTCTCTCCATATTCTGCTAAGGATTTTCTTAAAAATCAGACGTCATTTGTTGGTGAAGGAGGCAAGTAGTTTAAATTAATTCTTTGTTGTTCTTAGTAGACATGGTTTGGTTGGCAAACATTCGCTTGACTCTCATGTTGTGTGCTTCATAGGGCACTATTTTACTTGTCCTCCTAGTTATGGCAGTGAGACTGGATTTTTTTGATGAGTTAGGTACACAATTTATAGTTTAATAAAGAGCAACACTTAGTGATAGAGGGGAAAAATTGTCTAAGCTTGCACATGCCTACAGTACAGTGCTTTCCTTCAAAAATCTTGGTATAGCAATTTTGTTAAACCAGTCATTTTGTGGCAGCAGAACTAATGACGTCTGGTTTCCTATAGTTTTTTGTCTCATGGGTGATTGACTTCACTATCTAAGAGGATGTGAGCCCCAGGCAAAGCTTTTCCCATCATTGGGGTGTTTATATAAGGGCTTTCTCCCATGAGGCTTCTCTCATATCTTGAACTCACAAATGCAAGTTTTCTCAGAGCCAGGACTCTGATAGTATCTCTACCCATCTGTCTATTTTCAGAGAAAAAAAAAAAAAATTAAAAAAAAGGACAAAGAATTTGTCTCTCTTTTCACAATTCCACTGGTGTTAGAAGCTGATTGGAAGGGCCATTAAGAAATTGTTGGCATGAATACACGGGTGAGCACAAAATGAACAAAGGCTCAAATTTTGTAGGAAATTCTACAGAAAATAGTTTGGACATCTCAGGATGCAGTACTGCAGTGAATATCAGAGAGATCTTGTATGCCTGAAAACCTTGGTTCAAACTTCTTCCATAAGAGAAAGTAGACTGGATGAGCCCTAGGTAGAGATGTCCCTACTTGTGTAGGGAGGTTGGACCAGATACCTCTAGAGGTCCCTTCCAGCCTAAAACATTCTATGATTCTATGATTTATTTCCTGATTTTCTTTGTTATCTGCACAACACCAGATGTGTAATAGGTTTACAGAATGGTGTTTTTGTCCTTTTCCTTTGGTCAGTCCACACAACTACTACCATTAGCTGTGCTGTTTAATCCAGACTGCATAGATTTGCACTTTGGAACAGATTTCCATTTCAGGTCTACTATAAGAGCCTGGACTGGTAAATATTAAGCCTAATTTTTTAGTTTTCACAATTGCACAGTCATTCATAATTCTGTAGGTAATTATCTAGTCAAATACAAAGTATCTGCTACTAGTTTTATATGATTGCTGTTCTTCCGTGCAGTCCACTGAAACAACTTCTAGTACTTCATGTATATATTTGGCTAGTAAAGGCAAAGTCATAAGGAGATCCTAGTGCAGACGGGACATAGTAATGCCTATACTAAAGTCAATGAAGTAAAACTCTAGTGTGTATCCTTTGCCTCAGTGATGCAATACAAATGTACCTTTTAATGGTGCTTATATAGAAATTGAACTCTTGGCTTTATTGAAATGCAATTTTTCATCCTTGATGTTTTTGGAATGTTTTGAGAGCATAACATCCATGTTTTTCATAGATTCCAGAGGGACCTTCCTCTAACTTTCTGTTTGCCCACTGACAGCAAACTTTGCCTTGTTTGGGTGCTGAGGAGCTCTTGTGAATTAGTCATCACCAGTGAGGTAAGAAGTGGAGTTTGAGTTAGATGTTTATATTTTAATTAGACAAGAAACTCTGTAGAGTCTCAGCAGACAGATTCTTAGCTTTGGACCTTATTTCTTCTGCTTAGAGTCTGAACTGCTGGAAATTTCTTGTCTGTTTTTTTAAATTACCTGTATTTTTGTGAGACAGTTCCATGCAGTTTTAAGAACTATGGGGAAATAAGCAAATAATAGCATCTAGAACTCTCTAGCCATCTAGTTCCAGAGGCTTTAGGGAGGTATCATTAGCTCCATTTCACATGTGAGGAACTTGAGGCACAGAGGATTGAAGTGACTTGCCCCAGATCATCCAGCAAGCAAGAAACAGAACTAGAGTTAGGAGCTCTGACTTTCAAGTTGTGCCAAATCCATTCAGACACTTGCTGCAACCGATGTGAGGAGACATGTCACATGCTAGCAGTGAATAGTGGAGATTTTAACCTTTAGAAATACTATTTATTTAACCTCTGTGATTCATAAAGCAGAATATCTAAAGAGTAGAAAGAGGTGGAGATTTGCACCTTCTGATGTTTAGATAGTTAGCACCAGTGGGCTAGAAAGGAGAAGCTTACATTTCTGCCTGGACTGGAGGGGAGGAATGCCTCCATGGCTGAGTCAATCTTCACATGATTTCCTCTCTCAATGGAAAAATACTGTTGGGTACAGAATGAGATTCTACTGTTTTCTGCACTATTCAGCTGTGATTGTGGCTTGGCTCTCAAGCCCTCATGAGAGAATTATCCATCCTCTCCTTCTGTGCAGATAACCTCATAATTCTTTAGACACCATCTGATCTAATGCTTTACTAGATGAACCATCTGATGCTTAATCACAACCTAAACAAGCTTATTTTGTTGATATGTATCACAACAGGAACCTGGGCAGGACAGAAGAAATTTTGAACTTATCTCCTGGATTGTGCTGTCTTACCTGAGTAGCTACAGGTGGAGAAATACTTGTGCTATTCTTCCTGCCCTCAATGCCTAGAATTGTAGGTTCTCAGCAACCAGAAGATGAACATGTCTGATATTTTTCTTTCTTCTCTCATGGACTTTCTCAGACAGAGAGGTAGGCAAACAGTAGAATAATAGCTTTACATAGTCTCCTGCAAAAGGGCAGAAACACCAAAAAACTATGGTGCAGAAAAATGAGAAACTGAATATAGATGAGCTCATTTTTGAAGTATTTTGAAATTATCAGTTTTTGCTTGTGGTCTTCAGAATCTCAGTGGCACTTGTTACATAGCATAGTCACAGCACAGGAACTGAGATGTGAATTCCAAACAAACAGTAGAGGAGGGGGACATATGCTTACATCTGTTTTAAAGCAGAGCAGTGTAAACATTACACTGAAATCTTCCTGTTGAATTTTCTTAACAGCAGTGAAGAATAAGCTTGTGTAAGAAGCGCTGCCCAACAACAGCATTTGCTTTTAAAAGATACCATATTCCTAAAGCTGTGTACTATTGTTTTGTACTTGTAAACCATATTCTGTGTGTACTTAAATTTTTAATTTTTTTTTTTCCCTCTGCTAACAACCCATGCTCTGAGCCAAGGGAGATCAAGATGAAGTTTTCATTTCATTCAGAGCTCTGGAATCCAGCCCACTGGAACTTGTATCTTTTGAAGCTCTAATAATTAACATGCCTGCATTCCTTAAACTGCAGCACTCACTAGAATGTGCTTCCTGCAGAGCTGAATGAGGGCAAGGACATTGTCTGGCCAGCAGGAAGAAAAGGATGCTGAGCCTTCCTGGAAGGATTCTTGCTGTCTTTGGGGTGGTTGGAGGAGAGGATTCACCTGAGCTGGGGGTGGCCAGAAGGCTCTTGGTGCCTTTGCACATACAGGAGGTATGTAGGATGTGGCTCTCTCTTTAGTCCTCTTTTTTAACTTATCTAAGCATCAGGCTTTTTCCCACCCTACGACTCTGCTTACTGCAGAGATGTTCTGGTCCTTGTTAATCCAAATTTGGAAGGAGATATAAGAATTCTGTTGACCTAAAAAAAAGCTGTAATTTCTAACAAGTGGTGTGAGGATACAACTTCTTTTCCTGGACCCCTTCATCCCTCATGTGAAAGGAGGCCATGTGAGGGCTCGTTAGTGACTGGAAGACTGTCTTCTCTGAATCAGCACCCCCATAAGCAGAAAAGACTTGGAAATGGCAAAGGGGCGTGGGTGTCTGTAGGTAATGTTTCACACACAATATGGCCTGAAGTAAATACCCAAGATCCTCTGAAGTGTCAAAGAATCCATTTGGCCTGACAGTATGACACAGTCCTTTCTGACCTTCATTCCTATGTGACATCTCGGGGTCTGTAGTGTGACCATGACACACAGTTTATCTCATTTAATGAGTTTTCTCAACCTATGATCTTAGGAAGTTTATGAAGTCCACTCCCTGTCCCAAAGAAGGATCAGGTAAACTAACATCACATCTCACACAGAGATTTGTCTGATCTATTCTTAAATACCAGCTCTAATGACCTTTTCAGACAAACTAGCAAGTGTTTTATTTTCTTCTTTGTTATAGGACTCTTTTACCTAAATTTCTCATACTGCAAATCAAGCATATTCTCATCCTGTCCATACTGGAGAAAAAGTTTGTTCCTTTCCTTTTCTTTTTGCAGCCTTACATGCTGAAGTTTGTTGTCAAGTCTCCTCTCAATCCTGTTCTCTAAACAACTGCAGTTTATTCAGTCTTTCCTTCTACGTCAGGTTTTCTGGACCTCAGATGAGTTTCCATTGCTCTCCTCAGGGCTATCTCCATTTGGCGCAATCTGTGAGGTACAGAGTCCAAATGGGACAGAGAACTTCAGCTGAGCTCTTTCCCATGCTGAGAAGGCAAAATCATCTAGCCTTTCTATATGTTTCACAGTCCTACCAGCGTTTGATATTCCAGCACTTAGGCCAACAACTGTTCCTCACTGTGAGGGTAAAGCAGAAATCTCCAGCCTATAGCCAAAGCAAAGCAGGTACACAAACACCACGTTTTGGTACACCCCTGGTTTCATGTGGACTGGTGGCTGAATCCACAGAGGGTTCTTATTTAGCTCCCCTTCTTTCTTTCCGCTCTTCTCGGAAAGGGTGACAAGGTGTGGCTTGCCAAGGCAGACTGCCAACTGCTGAAATTTCCTATACAGCTGTAGAAATAAAGAACTATTGAGCATGACTGGACCCCACCACACCCTTTCCCTGACTGCTTTGCCCTTTCTACCCTGCTCTGCCATCTGCATGTGCAAGGAGGCACAGAGGGTCACAAGGTGCAATTCCTGTCTCTTTTTCAGGCCTCAGGGTTTTTTTTGGAGGCAGACTCAGATTCTGCAGGGTTAGATCCATGGCATGTTTTGTGCTACATGGCTGGGGCCCACCTCCCTTGGTATGATGGGCTTTGTTCTAGTATTTTAGGGAAATAAAATCTTCAAGGTTGTCTATTTTTATTTCACTCTCAGGTAATAACAAAGGTGCCCCCTATGTTCAAAAGGACTGGGTGGCAGAGCCATACCCTGACACAAAGCTTGAGCACTGCTTTTTTGCCTTTTTTTTTTTTTTTTTTTTTTTTTAACAGAAAATTCTTTCTTTGCTTCACTGATGTCCCTGGCAAAAGTAGGGAACAAGCAGTCCTGAAACTACTTTAGAAGCACCTCATAATTACACTGTGACCACATCTGAATCTGTGAATGCAGGGGCTTTGAGATGCTGAGAGCACTCAGCTTCCTGGTGGTCAACAAAAGTTAAAAGTCACTAAGCATTTTTTAGGAGGCTCTTACCACCCAATAGGACAAGAACCAACTGAAATCAATGAGAGACTGGCCTGCTTGCCTGCTTGTATTAAAACCAGTTCTATGAAAGTGACCTAGAGAGTAGAAGATAGTAAGAATTTAATCTGAAAAGGGGGTGGGGGGCAGAGTTTCCTTATATTTGGATGTGGGTTTGGGGAGAGTGAATACAATCAGAAGTGATTTTTCCTTTTTTTTTTTTTTTTGTTACTGTTGGTGGGTTTGTTTTGGGGTTTTTTTTAACTATCACCTGGCACAATCCTGTATATGTTGCAGAGTAAGAATAACATACATGCCAAATCTAATGGAGCTAGCATTCCTAACTGTTCAGAGAAAAGCAAGGTATTTTTTTTCTCCTTCTTACAGTAGGAAAAGTGTATTTTTTTCCAACCTTGCATAACTTATCAAACAGCTGAATATATTTACTTTTAAACATTTCAATAAACTCTACCTTTCAGGTGAGAATAAGCATGACAAAATAAAGAGAATTTTCAGATGACAGAGGAAATGTTGAGGTTCTCAACCCTGACTAATGCTACTCTTGATAGGTTGTGCTTTCCTAAAATAAGATAAAGATGCTTGAGGAAATTATTCAATATGATTAATACTCTGCACTGCAAAAGATCTATGTAATCTTGTCAGGATTGTCTCCCTACAAAGGAGAATAAAAGAAAGGTGTACTGTGTAGAGCCGAGAGTTTAGGTCAAAGAGTGCATGAACAGGAAGGCTACAGGAACAGTAGCAGCACCCTTTTACCCAGAATATACATATGCCCAGCTATTGCCCCTTGAATGATTCATCCTGTCCCAACTCTGTGTCCACTTAAGTCAATGTCAGAACTCCTGAAGTAACAAACTGCTTTGTCATAGGACCATGTTAAAAAATTCAGATGTAAAGAAACTTTACATCTGAACTATTACATGTTTACTTACTACAGAAGATTATCTTTAACATTTCTTAGCAATAAGACCCAGTCCTGCTTAGAATCACAAAAGCTGTGGCTTGGCTACAGGTGGTGCTTTGCAATACCACAGCTAGCCATTGCATCTTAACAAATTTTAAACACAGGGAAAGTGGTTGAATTACTGATTCTTATAATGCTTTGACTGTCCACACTGTAGGTGCTATCAGACTTGCTAATTCCATAGCAATTGGTTGCAAATATCTAATGATTGATGATACAAGTATGCCATGATTTACTCTCACCACGGGCTTCATTTAGGTACCTAATGTGAGTCTGTGGTACCATACACAGGCTTTTAGAAGCAGTTTTTATAACTAGTCTTTTCTATAATGAAAACCAGAATTCTTTCAGGAACTGAACAATAAAATTGTTAGGCATTTGTTTTTCTAGCTGAACTTCCAGTGACAAAATATTTAAAGCATAGAGATGGGATGGTTGATGTAAGGATATAAACAGTACATTATTCTTTATACACACAAATTTGTATTATGTAAGTAAACTTAAAAATATATATATATATAGGGAGATATTTTGGTCTAAGCAAATATTTGGTCCTATGTGTTTATGGAATCAAAGAATCTGATCTTTCTGCCTTTATATTTTAAATCTCTGTGGCTTGAACTTGATTTTCTAACTTTCCATAGGAATGTCCAAATTGGTTAGATATAAGAGCCATATTTTAAAGCTTATTTTCAGTTTTTCCTGCAGTCTATCTAGTATTTATCAGTTCCAGGAAAAATCTTAACATAGAGACTGGGTCATTTTTCAATTCAGTGGGGTTTATTGTGGCTTTTTTCTCTTTAGAGATACAGCATAATTTTGTATTGTTTAGCTTACAGATGAGAACTTCACTTACAAAAAAAAAAAAGAAGGTAGAAACACAGAATTCCAACAGCAAATGTAAGCCATAACAGTGTAATGAAATAATGCAAATATTATTGTGATTAAATTAATGCATGAGATTTTATGGCTTGTAGGAATTGAATATATTTCACATCCCTATTCCTCTTAAAATGCAAGTGAAATTGGCCATATGCTTAGAAGCTATTAAGGGAAGACACATATCATGATCACATATTTTCAATACCTTACGAAATTGTGCCAAGAATAATAATGATATCAGTTTGTTGAATAAAATATTGAATCACATCAGGATGTTTTTGCACATGAACTCTCCAGGTCTGGCAGGATCTTATTTGGAAAATGAATTATACATTATAGGGATTTGCTGGAAAGTCAATTGTCTGCAGATTCCTTAGTAGAACAGATCTCTATCTTCTAGTCTGTCCCATATGAAAGACAGGTGATGAAGACAGATACACATTAACTTATTTAGATTGTAGGAAGTCAAAGGGGAAATGAGTTTGGATGGTTTAACTACTTTCAACCTTATATAACAGAACAGGTCTAATGTTGGTCAGCTATGTCAGAGCAAAATAAAAAGTGGAGCAAACATTAAAAAAATAGGAGCATATTTCCAAAATGATAAAATTTTTAAAATCTGAAAACAATAAATTGAAGAATTCTTCATCTTAGTGTCAAAGAACTGGTAGCTTTTAAAGCCAGGAGATGTTATTAATGTTAACCTCTTTCAGCTTTCCTTATAGGACAAACCATAGAATTTCACCATGCAGTTCTTGGTTTGTACCCAGAATATTTGAGCCAGGTGTGAAAAAGTTCAATAATGACACAGACTTGAAGTCATGGAGAATTTACTGCATCCCTTCATAAGCTGTTTTAACTGCTTAATTTCCTCACAGTAGAAATTTGTGTGCTTTACCATTTGAACTTATCTAAGTTCACCTTCTAGCCATGGAATCTTCTTATGTCATTTTACACAGCATTAAGATGCATCTGTCTTTATAATGTTTTTATAATAGGGCCACCACTGCCTGCACTGAGACAGAGATGTCTGCTCAGCAAAATGAGGTTAACATGGAAATATGTGTCACAGTTCTGAGCATGAGAACATTTTTCCCAAAGTTAGAGTATCTCATCAAGCATGGAAATGGTAAACCTGTTGAGTTACCAGCAACAGAAGTGAAAGAACAGGCAGTTTTAGTAACAGCTACTGGTTTCCCATGTGCCTCTCCTTTATGGGAATATCCTAAGAAAGACTGTAATTTAATATAGCAAACACAGTGACATAAGATGCCAGAGCTACATCTAAGAGGGAGAAAACACTGGTTCAGCTGTTTGTCTTGTCTTGCCAGAGCTGAGAGTACATTGCTGACAGACACCATGTATCAATCTGGTCACTTCTATCACCTGAAGCACAATCTGTCATTTTTGCTGGGGTCATGAAGGTAACTAACCTGATACTCTCTTCTATGTCTGGCAATACATTTGGAAAAACACACAATATTTCTTGTCTCATTTCTAGCACACAGAATCAGCAGAAATATGAAGGCTTAAGTGAGAAACATATTCTGATAGAAATGCTGCATCTAGAGAGAGAGGGAAGAGGCAGAAAACTTCAAAAATTGTTATAGTGACATTTTCGTTTTGAAAGCTTAGAATAACTATATCAGAGGAAGTCAGTGATCTTCAGATACTGCAATTAAAGGTTTCGTTCACACAGATTTTGTTAGTATTTTCTTTGTGAAGCCTGCAATTGATTGGTCTTTGGTACTTTACCATTTTATTTTTCACTGTTTGTATTATAAACAGGAATATAAAGTACTTCTCATATCAGTTCAAAAAGTAGATTCTTTCCCCTAAAAGTAGAATTTCAAATATTTCCACCAAATACTCACAGAGATATAGCTAAACTTCTCTGAAAATGAATGTTGACTAACTGTTCACTGAATACTGATATTCAGGCCAGTTCATGTAATGAACTGGATCATATTATAAATAGTAGAACTAGCAGTTTTGAAAAGATAGAATATTCAGATTATATGTATCTTTTACACTCACCTCATCCTTCCATCAAGCTCAAAGTACACATATTCCTTTTCCTTTGTCTTTACCTGTTTTTCATGAGACTATTTATCTTTGTGAAACAATTGCTATGTTTGGATTTTTTCATAGATGTAGTGCTTATTTGCTCCTTGAAAACAATTAGGAAAAATATTTTTACAGTATAATTCAGATAAAAGTATTTGTAACAATAAAGATGGTTGGATGTGAAGGAGAAGCATTCCTATCTGGTAATGTGTGCGAGATACTACTGCAGACTTGGAGCTGCTAGACCAAAGTTCAGTTAGTTAAAAACATATATATGCCTATATAAGTGTATGTATACATGCATATGTCTATTAAAAAGAAACTACAAATGAAGAACTCTTTCCTCTCAAATGACCACTAAATAGAGCTAAGATTACTGTACGTGACTTGGCTTTCTTCAACCAGAGGAAAAAACTGAGCTTGTGTCTGACCTCCTTGGCCAGGTGCTCCCAGAAGGTATATGGCAGCAGGCATATATCAACGCAGTACTGCATGCACATTTGATGTCCTGCTGTCCCTGTTTCTCCAGGCTCATGGGTAAAAGCCTCTCTGGGAGCCAGGATAGCTGGATAATGCCATGGGCCATGTGGCTCTGAAGAAGCCAGATAAGTCATACTGGGCTTGATAGGTGTCCTATCAATGCTGGTCCCATGGGGCAGCTCTAGAATCACTCTGTGGACCTCAGCAGCAGCCTCTTAGGACATGTTAGATAGGGTATCTTTCTATCGAAGGCAAAGAGGGAGGCAGCAGCTTTTCCTGCTGCCCTCAGACATGAAAGCTTCTAATTTCTTAAAAGGAAAGTTCGAATTGACAGTTTCAACATTTGAAAGCGGGGAGGAGTGGAAGCATAGTGAAAAATGGGTCTTGTTGCATGTGTGGGTCAATCTGCTTGTTTATTTTCAGCCACTTAATTTGAAAAGAAAAGGACAAATTAAAATTGTTCAATGATTCCAAGACTATGTGTTCTTCCACTTTCAATCAAAGTCTGGAGAAGTTCAGATGACAAGTTAAGTTTGAATCATAGCCACATGGACTGAAGTTGGGGGGTTTTGGCATCTACAAGTTAAAGTATCACACAGTGCACACTGTCATTTTTCTGGTAGAAATGAGCCTGTTTACTTGGGGACCTTAGCTTGGTGTGTGTACCTGTAATGTTACTTACTCATCTGGTGTTTGTCTCTTCAATCACTTTTTGCTAGGTTTGGTCTAACACATCTATTGATAGCTATGGTATCTGATGCCCTGTAATAGGGAAATAGGTCATGTTTTTCAGTTCTCCAAATCTGTCTCCTCTTGTGCATATTGCTGCTTTCTTTTTTTGCTACTTTAGTGCACTGGTATTCATGCCAATATAAAGTAGGAAAGCATCAAAATTTCCTAGTGCAGACAGACACCCACACACAATGACTGAACTGGATTTGTTCAAACTTTTGCCATTTCATTCTTTCTCAGATGTTTCGTGAGGAGGTTGTTTGTGTTCTGACAAACAAAGTATTGTGTTTACTTGCTTGCTTGCTTACTTACTTTTAAGCATTAGATATTTTTAAAAGTTAATTTTTATGCTCTAATGAATACAGAAATCGCTACTATCCATTAGTATTTGCCTGGAGGATTAGGAAAAACATTTACAATAATGTACCCAGCATGTCTCTAATTATTATAGAACCGCCACATGAAGCATTATTTGGTAGCAGTTTTATGATGTGCCCAAATGGAATAAAATGTCCATTTAATTAAAAAAAAAAAAAAGAATGCACCCAAGGACAGTGCAGTGGGACCCAATGTTTTGCAATAGGGGACATTTTCATGAAGTGATTCAGTGTCTCAGCTGGGATTTAACTCTCAGGGAGAATTCCAGAATTGTCACTTACTGACACTGGTTTATTTTCAGTGGAGAATGCTGACTTCTCAGAAAAGAAGGAGGGGAGTGAAGAACCATCTCGTTTGTTTTATCCTTGTGTTTGGTGGGTCAGGGCAAAGTTATTTGAGGGCAATTTTGCTGCATTCCTTGTCAGATACTCATTCTTCAAGTGCTGAGCAGGGAATTTTATTGCTTTCACTGGGGGTAGTTAAAAATAATAAATTGTATTTGAGAATAGGAAATGTATTTTATATGTCTCTTGTAAACTTTACACTCCGAGATCTCCATCAGCTGTGCAAATGCACCAGCAATCCTGTTGACATCTGGCAAGCAGCAAACAGGAAAAAAATCATTTTTAAAAAAAATCTTTACTGTAATATTCTAAAGCAAGTTGTTAATTAGGGGTTCCCCCCCCCCTTATTTTGCATAGGCCTAAGGTGACCAGCAGTTTCTTCATCAGAAAATATGCTGCTTCCACAGACAGTTCCAATTATGGTGTAGCTACTGCTACTGGACTGTCTTGTTTGAACTGAATTGTCATTGCCGTATTTTGGAAAACTAAATTCTTAATCCTGACAAGAGTGGTGCTTTCAGGACTGTATGTGACTACATCTTTGCAGTCAGCATGTGCCCGTAGGAGACATAAAGTTAAATGACTCCTTAAATTTTAACTGATGTGAATTGTAAATCAGATAAGTAATAGGCAGAAATGCTCATTTCTTGAGACCTGTGTTTGTAACTGGAAACCATTTGAGTTCTAATTAATGAAATGGAAAAAGCCACTTTCAGCATTATTTTTCCCATAGGACGATTTTTTTAATGATAAAACGTGTTATGACTGCTGTTCTTGTATGTATGTCTGTCCATGTATAGACTTACATAAACACAGAGGATACAGTTCCATTTCTTCTGGTTTTCAGACATGCCTGAGAAAAAGTCAAATTCTGATGTATAAAGTAGACACACAAATGCAAACATGCATATTTTGTCTGCTAGCAATGGCTCTCAATACTTCATTTCTTGAGGAGAAATCTAACTTAAGAGTTAAAACATACTTTGAAATTTTTCAGTGTTTGTAATATTTTCTGAGAAATTGTCTGTGCTTCATGCTCCGAAAATTCAAGAGATTATTTAAGTGTGCTTCCTCACATAGAATCGTTTTGATTGGAAAAGGCCTTTAAGATCATCAAGCCCAACCATTAACCTAAAAACTGCCAATCCTACTACTAAACCATGTCCCTAAGCACCTCATGTACACATCTTTTAAATACCTCCAGGGACAGCGACTCCACCACTTCCCTAGGCAGCCTGCTCCACTGCTTAACAACCCTTTCAGTGAAGAAGCGTTTCCAACCTAAACTTCCCCTGGTGCAACTTAAAGCCATTTCCTTTTGTCTTATCACTTGCTTACCTGAGAGAAGAGACTGACCCCCACCTTGCTACAGGTCTCTTCTGAGCTTTTTCTTCAGGCTAAATAATGCGGGTTCTCTCAGCCCCTCCTCACAAGACTTGTTCTCTAAACCCTTCACCAGCTTTATTGCCCTTCTTTGGACATGCTCCAGCACCATAATGTCTTTCTTGTAGTGAAGGGCCTAAAACTGAGCACACTATTTGAGGTGTGGCATCACTGGTGCTGAGGGATACAGGGGCATAATCACTTCTCTAGTCCTGATGGTCACACTATTGCTGATACAAGCCAGGAGATGTTGTTGGCCTTCTTGGCCACCTGGGCACACTGCTGGCTCATGTAGCTGGCTGTCAATCAACACCCCACGTCCTTTTCCACCCAGCAGCTTTCCAGCCACTCTTCCCCAAGCCTGCAGCGTTGCATGGAGTTGTTATGACCCTAATGCAGGACCCAGCACTTGGCCTTGTTGAACCTCATACCATTTCCTTGTCCCACTGACCCAGCCGGTCCAGATTCCTCTGAAGAGCTTTCCTACCCTCAAGCATATCTGTGCTCCAACCTAGCTTCATATCGTCAGCAAACTTACTGAGGGTGCCCTTGTTCCACTTGTCCTGGTCGTTGATAAAGATATTAAAGAAAAACTGGACCCAAGACAGATCCCCGTGGGACACCACTTGTGACTGGCTGCCAACTGGACTTAATTCCATTCACCACCACTCTTTGGGCCCAGCCATCTAGCCTTTGTTCACCCAGAAAAGCATATGCTCATCCAAGCCATAAGCAGCCAGTTTCTCCAGGAGAATGCTGTGGGAAATGGTATCAAAGGCTTTATTAAAGTCTAGGCTGGCAATATCCACAGCCTTTCCCTTGCCCTCTAAATGGGTCACCCTGTCATAGAAGAAGATCAGGTTAGTGAAGCAGGACTTGCCTTTCATAAACGCGTGCTGAATGGGCCTGAACCCTTGGTTGTCCTGTATGGGCCACATGATGGCATTCAGAATTATCTGCTCCATAACCTTCTCACTAAGGTGAGACTCACAGGCATGTAGTTCCCCAAATCCTCCTTACAGACCTTCTTGTAGATGGGTATTACATTTGTTAACCTCCAGTCAACTGAGACCTCCCCAATTAGCCAGGACTGCTGATAAATCTGGAATCACTGCTGGAAAGTGGCTTGGTGAGCACTTTCACCAACTCCTTCAGTACCCTTGCACGCATCCCATCCGGCCTGTAGACTTATGTGCAACTAAGTGGAGCAGCAGGTAGCACACCACTTCTCCTTGGATTATGGGGGCTTTATTCTGCTCCCTGTCCATGTCTTCCATCTAAATAGACTGGGTACCTGGAGAACAACTGGTCTTGGTGTTGAAGACTGAAGTGAAAAAGTTATTAAGTACCTCAGCCTTTTCCTCACCTCTGTTTCCCCCTGCATCCAATAAAGGATGGACATTCTCTTTAGTCCCCCTCTTGTTGCTAATGTATCTAGAGAAATATTTTCTATTGTCTTTTATAGCAGTGGCCAATTTAAGTTCTAGCTGGGCTTTGGTCCTCCTAATTTTCTCCCTGCAGAACCTCACAACATCCTTGTAGTCTCCAAGACCCATCCCTTCTTCCAAAGGTCATAAACTCTTCTTTTTTTTTTTTTTTTTTTTTTTCCTGAGCTCCAGCATAAGCTTCCTGTTCAGCCAGGCTGGTCTTCTCCCCATCCAGCTTATCTTTTTGCACATGAGAACCGTTTGATCCTGTGCCTTCAAGGTTTTCATCTTGAAGAATGTCCTGGACTCCTTTACCCTTCAGGACTGCCTCCTGAGGGACTTCATCAACCAGGTTCCTAAATAGATCAAAGTTTGCCCTCCAGGAATCTAAGGTATCAGTTCTGCTGACACACACACACCCACACACACACTTCTCTTCTCCGTGATAGAACAGACCAACAGACTTTTCAGATGGGTGATCTCTTGCATCCCAGGAGCCCCAAAGATTGCCAGCTTCTATTTTACTTAGGTATGTATGCTTCATTGGTACCCAGAACTATCCAATCCCTTTTTTTTCAGTGAATTAGTGTTTAAGCCCAGCGTGGGTATGGCATGGTTCAGACTGAATACTTCCACTGCAGTGGTGCTGCTCTTTTAAACAGGACTCATTGGCTATGTCACGCAGGTGGATCTTTCTGTCAGTCCCAGCTCGCTATATCAATGTATAAAGTCCCTGACAATTTATCTTTACATAGTAATACTTTCTTATGATTTTAAAAGAACTTACTGACAATATGAAGATCAAATAATAGTATTTTAAGTGTAATATAATTACCAAAAGCTATGGGTGAGATTATCTTTTGCATCTGCCCTTGAAGGGAGTCTACAGAAAAGGGTGTTTCTGGTTTCTCCATCTGTTTTGTTTCCCTTTTCAGCCCTGCAGACAGACTCTTCTGTACTTCCTGTATGGCTGCACAGGGGTGGCAGAACTGGTGACTGCCTAAGTGGAGTGCAGAGAGATTTGGGCAGAAAGGCAAAAGAAAATGGGTGGCGGGGGTGTGTGTGTTGGAAAGAAAGTAAGCAAGCATTACTTCCACTGCCTACAACACTCTGTGAGATGGGAATCTTTTTGAGAGGCCCCAGCTCCATGAAGGTGTTTGATTTCTCTAAAGACTCCTGAGAGAGAAAGGGAAAAATAGAGAAGACCTGCACATCCCTACTTAATGGGAGGTCTGACCTTGATTTTGGGGATGTCTCAATTTTGAGTGTCCCTTGAACAGCTTAAAGATGCTATGAACTCCTGTGCACGAGCATTAGGGTTTATGTCTTTTGGGTTTTGGAGTAGATAAATTTCAAAATAAATAAAACTCTAACTGAGCAAACTGCTTGGTTACATGAGTGGTATCCTTCTTCCTTGAAGGTGAACATGTATGTAAACACTCTGAATAATCAGGAGCTAAATTGTCACAAAATTACTCAGTGATGCTCTTGTTTCACTGCAGTGGAATGTGGTATGACCAGTTCAATCTATATTGTGATACACCCCAGTATCTGACAACTGACAGACTAGAACCTCTTAGACTCAAGTGCTTAATAACTGCAGATCTTAAAGTAGCAGAATGCAACAAAAAGATTTGGGAGCTGCAGTTCTTGAAAGAAAATCCTTTTCAGTGTGTCTGTGTTTAGGCGATTTCTTCTTCCTTTTCTCTCACCAATCCACAAGGTTCTGCTGTGATACTGAGAGGCATCTCACTCCTTCATTGCCTGCTGCATCTGCCTTCTGAGCGTCCAGATTAGGCACAGATATGTGTCCAAAGTCATAAAATATAGAGGAGTTTAATCGGGACATTCTGAAGGTCTTAGCAGATGCCAATCAGCCATATTCAGAATTGCCAACACCTTTATTTTTATCTTACTCAGTTTGTTTTCAAGCTTGAACATGTGTGTACACTAAGATTAGAACTATTTGCATGCCAGGTTTCAGAGTTCAGTTATTTTTGAGTTAACTCCATAAAAATAATAATAATTAAAAAAAAGTAAGTGGGTGGCATTTGATAAGGAGGAGAAGGGGAGATAATTTTATTTAAGGCAGAAAAAAAAGATTCTTTTTCTTTCATATCAGTTAATAAAACAAAGAAAAAGCAAAGCTATGCATGGGGATCAAGCACAGGAAAATCTGATTTCCTGAAGAAAGTATTCTCTCTTCGCTATCTCCCTTCTCAAAAGGTAAAAATTAATCTCATTTCCAGATCCATGACAGCTGGTCCTTATAGCCACGTATGGCAGGTCTGCTGTACAAGGAATCTGCAGCACTTCGAGGAAAGTTACAGCCAACTGCACTAATGCCCCATGCTTCTACACCAACACTTATCTTTTTCTCTCTCTTTCTCTCTCTCTCTCTCTTTCTCTCTCTTTCTCTCTTTCTCTCTCTTTTCTCCCTCTTCCTTTCTCCCTCTTCCTTTTCCTTTTCTTTCTCCAGTTTCCAGCTAGACTGAAGTGCATTTGAATCAAATATCCCACCAAACTTTTCAGATATGCAGAGTATTTCAGGGGTAGATTCCATGTGCCTTGCAGTTAACATCTGCTTGCAAAGGTTGTCTGCTTGTGCATGTAAAAACAGGGCTTTGCACATAACTAATAGATTGCTTAATAAGACTACTAATGACATAATCCAATGCCCCTTTATAAAAGTCCAATGGCTATTAATTCTCCTTAGCACTAATCCTGAATTTATGGAATTTTATATTTGAAGGTCAGAAACAGGAAGAAACTTCCTATGAATTCAGATAAGCAGTAAAGCCACTCTCTGTGGCTGCTACTGCATTAGCCAGACTGCAGTTACAGCCAAGATCCTGTATGTTTCTCTTGGTAGAAAGGGGTCTCAATTTATATTTGGCTATTAAAAGCAGCAGTCCAGATGCAACATCTGGCTCAGGAAATCCCTACACTGCTGATTGTCGGAAACAGAGAGGATATTCTGGGGGGAGGTGGAGAGGGAATCACTCTGCACACACCCTGTTCGTATATTCTTTTCCTAAGCATCTGCCTCTGTCGGTGTCAAAGGCAGGATATTGGGCTGGATGGACCTTTCATCTGACCCGGGATGGCAGTTCCTGTGTGTTGGGGGGGGGGGGGGGGGGGGGGGGAGGGGGGTAGGGCTGTGAACCTCCCTTTTCCAGGATCTGAGGATCCCAAAAATT